>CM052312.1:3327273-3365285 GCA_028455605.1 Lasioglossum malachurum
AGGTATTCGGAATTCAGTAGTATAAGTCAACGACGAGTCGGACGATGAAAAATTGGCAAAAATTGTCGGAAACCTCGAACACACGTTGAGCTCTGTAGTCTAGACGAAAAAGCCCGTAACATGCAATACCTATGTTGATCTTAACTCTATGGTCTGTGCTAGAAAGTTGCAGTCGGTAATTCAGAACCGTATATCGTTTCTTCGTGGATACCATGCGTTTCTTATACTTATTTGACTCTCTATAGCGTTTTGCAAAGTCACAGTACATAATTTACTCACGATTTTGTTATTACAATAAAAACATTATTATTCAAAAATAATATAAATATGAGTAGTATTAAAGATAACGAAGAATACTGGAACAGTATCGAGAAGATATCGTTCTCTTTCGAAAACAATGAGGTGAAAATGAGAAATATATTAATATTACCATTTATTTGATGTTTTCAATAACGAGAACTGAATTAAACAGACGGGCCAGTTGTTCAAAGTGTCGAACACCGATACAGATAAGTTATGGGCTGATACATCTACTATCTCGATATCAGAAGGATCACAGAAAAGGACGGAAGATTATCAGGCGATAAAACCTTTGTTGTCTGTGATATCGGAGAAAACACTTTGTAGCAGTATGTTAGAATACTAATGGCAACATTAATAACTAGACTGCTAATCTTTATGCATTTATAGCAAAATTGTAAGAAAATTTTAAACATTGAAAATGTCAATATATGATTTCTCATCTATTAAAATTACTAAGGGAAGAGAAATAACATTCAGTTTCGAGAAAAAGCTCCATTGTACGAGAAAATAGGTTCAATTTTATGTACGAATTGTAAAACAGATTAATATCTTGATCTTCTAATTAAAATTGCTTTGAGTCCAAAGAGTTGATAGAGGAGAAATTTATATATGGACACCTTGGATTTGTAATGTCTTTCAACAATTTCAAGTTTTGAAATGCATGAAGATCTGCAGTGTAGTAATAACTGTGATATGTGAAAACCTACATATAAAATATTTTATATTTCGTAGTCTTGGCAACCGATAAATTACAGAAATTTCAATCAGAAACGATTACTCAGAAACCAGATGTTACGCTTCGAAAGATTTTACTTGGTGAATCATACTCCTTGGAACCATATAAATCGCTGGCTAGTAAAACAGCGTTGTTAGATGCGGCTATTGCGAATGGAAATGGAAATGCGATTTTAATCGTAATTATTTTGTTCTTAACTACTACTTCATCAAATTTATACATTTTATACATTGATGTATAATGTTTCAGATTGTCCTGTTCCTGACGAAAACGCTTAAAAGATCTCTGGTTCAAAAGATATTAGCGGAAAGGACGGATGCGGTAAATGTATATATTCGATATTTATCCACAAGATTGCAAATAAATGAGATTACAGACATTTTAACGTATGTACGAATACATATCTTTCTAGATAACGTATCCTCATGTTTTTATCAGTTTATACTTTTTGTAGTATGCTAGGACAACCGGTAGATGCTGCTGTAAGTTTCCACCAAACTCCGATTACATAATAAAGACAATACAGTCTTTATTTATTGATATTTATTTTAGATGAAAACATTACATATTATTATAAAGAACACTCGTGATCCGGATAGGCTATTAAATAAACTTCGTAATTGCTACAAGACACAATTTTCAACCTTAGCCGACTGCAGGGAAGCATCGTTCGTTCAGTCCTACATTAAATTTCTGGGTAAATTATTTCTCTCTGGAGAAATGAAATAATGCAGTTGATAAATGAGATTATATTCATTCATTATTAGAATGGCAAACAACAATTAGGAGGATACATGGCAATGAAGAATTAGAGTTAAACACATCTGTTCTTGATTGTCTGAGACATGTTAGTAAAGGCCAATGGAATTCACCGGAAGGTGCTCTAATGTCCCCCGAGATATTCTCTCAGGTACACAACGTATCTCCCAGGCAATACCAAAAAGTTGCATTAGAAGTCAGAGCGTCGACTGGCGAATGGGACGATGTGGATGGACTCCTTCTAACAAAAGTAATAAGCGGACTGTGGATCTTTATGCAAAGTAAAAATGCATTGATTGAGAGAAATAGAAACTGAATTGGATGTTATTGCGTCCCATAACGATTTGAATAGAGAAAAAAACATATATTTCAATAATTTTGCTATAAATGCATAAAGATCTGCAGTCTAGTCTAACACAATAAAGTGAACGGAAATAATATGTAACATATTTTTTCCTAGGGATGGCTGGGAAGTAAAAAGTTACAATTACACCTGCCAATCGAAGATGTAATCAAAATATTATATAAAAATAAGGCGCCTTCTCACGTCCTTGAAAAGTATTTAAAACATGTTGATAATGTAGAGAAAAGGCTGGAATTAGCTAAAAATATGCATTGCTTTAGGACGGTAATAGATGTACGTACAACGTTATTCAACTATCTACAAAATGATAAAAGTCATAAATTAAATTTCTTTTCTTTTGTTATAGATTTTTGTACAGCAAGCAGATCGTGCTGCACTGATGGAGTACAAGACTAAATTGCAATTACAGTCGGAGGAATACTTTTATGCTGAAAATGCATTGCGTTTACCGTCTGCTAAATGGAAAACTTAATAAATAATTTATTCAAAATTCATCTTGTCTTATACTTAATTACATTTTCACGTGCATCGATAATCCTGTCTGTGTGTTTTGACTTTGGCATTGACTCTATCTAATTTTTGTATCCTGCTAGAGTGATTTTACTCCATATTAGGACTGGTCAGTACATTGTTTTATTGTTTTAATAAGTCTCTAAACGTTTTGTTTGACACATCTGGCTTATTTAAAACTAGCAATGTGGGTGTACAAGTGTACAAGGTATTCGTACACTTTTTCAAAACGAATAACTTTTTCAAAATTGGACCCAATTTGTAACCCAATGTGTAAATAATTTTTTTTATAATTGCTATTGGTCGCAATTGTGCGAAGAAAAAAGGCCACAATTTTTTAAAAAACTCAAGCTGTTGGGACCAATTTTGAAAAAGTTATTCGTTTTTAGCAGGTGTACAAATACTTTCAATCGCAGATTCTTACAATTTTTGCTATTTTCAATCGATTATATTTCATAACAACCTTGATCGATCTCAACGAAAGTGCATGAACGATATATAGAAGGATTAATTTACTAGCTAATGTGTAAATAATTTTTTTTTAAATTACTATTGGTCGTAATCTCTCTCTCGCGAAGGAAAAAATAAAAGTAACGACTTTTTAAAAAACTTAAGCTGTTGGGCTCAATTTTGAAAAAGTTATTCGTTTTTAGCAGGTGTAGGAATACTTTGTACACCCACTGCATCGAGAAATGGATGCATTCTACGCTCTACTAAAATATTTCAAATACGAAATAATAACGCTACGATCAAGATATCGATTTATCGTTATTATTAATAATTTTAACTCGAGGATACCAGCCATAGAATAAGGGAAAAATTGCAGTGAAAAGCTTAGCGACAGTTCGACGATCTTGTCCAAGATGTCCGATGTGATTGGCGAGAATCGTAACGACTGGCGGCAAAACGCGACACACCTTGTGAAACAGGATTAAACATTTGATCTCCACCATTAACGGATATTGCGAATTCTTCAGTTTTGAACGTATCTCGGAGCAACGAACTTCTCTAACGTCGGTTGAAATTGTCCAGGAAAAATTAAGCACGGTACGTGTACACTATTCAATCATCTTTAAAATAACCGTTAGAAGTTTTTCCCCCTGTGTGCGCATTTGAACGATCTACATAGTATACATTTGTCATCTACGTGCGGGAACCACTCCCGATTGGTGTTACAGTGTTTCCGTGTTACTCGGTAAGTCATTCTACGAGTATTTGAAGGTTTTTATAGACATTATAAAAAGCTTCCTCGATGCATTTTTACATGAAGCAGCGGTTGGTCTCGCATTGCAAACGAGAATATGCGCGTTTCAACGTCTTGGTATTACGTTGAAGAAACCCTCGAGCACGTCGATGAACAGTTTCGGACCAAAAAAGTGAATGGAACGTTATTCCTTTTAAGTCTGATATAGTCTAAACCATTTAAGGAACATCGCGTGATTGTTTCGCTATTCTCGAAAAGATTTACTGTATACTTCTGATACAGTTGTTGTATGTTTCACTGCGAGCTCGTTACCATCGTCTCCACCATTTCTATTTATCAATCTCCTTCTCACTTATCTTCAATAAAACGAAAAAGAACAGACACGGATCACCATCTCGCTTACGAACTCGCCGCCGGTGCCAGATCGTGAATTCGTAATAAAAGATATTTGCGTATTACATTTGTTGATTGTGTCCGAGACGGACTTTCGAACGCTGTAATCTTGCAATTAATATACGTATATCTTTCGTCGTACCAGAATATGTTTATAAAACACGTCGCAAGTGTTGTTAGCACTTGGTAGTACTGTAAATTGGTTCGATGTTAGATTTAATTATAGTTGCTATTAATTTTAATGATAAATATCCCCTCTCCCGTGATATTGCAATCGTTACATAAATATTATTTCTAACAATTTATATATAGTTTACCCACCACACAAGTCGTTCATGCATGTGCATTATAGTACAAAAGAGTGTTTTTGAATTTTGATTATCGAGATATGTTTTGCTCACTTCCTGTTCTTGACCATGCAATTTTTAGACCACAGTTGTAATCTGTAAATGTTGCTGATTCTGATTTAGCGTGCCGCGAACAAAAGGTTGATAGCCACAAAGATTACCAAGATTGATGTCGTTATGCTAGTGGATTTGAATTTGAGTTATACAGAAATATTTCTGTTCCCGGCTATGCAATTTTTAGACCGCAGTTTTAATCTGTACTTGAGTTAGAGTATGCCATGAGCATAGGTTGATATAAAGATTACCAAGATTGTGTGTTGTACATAATTATTTTCTTGGGAAGAATAGCATTAGAATATCTGTACTACAGAAAAGTAATTCCTTCACTGTTCTATTTCAGATTCTGACGATATAGTCAACAGTACCAATATGGCTGTTAATGTCTACGCAACAAATGTAACAGCGGAAAACCTAAGCCGACACGACATGTTGGCTTGGGTAAACGACTGCTTGCAAGCATCGTTCGTCAAGATTGAAGAATTATGCACTGGTGCAGTTTATTGCCAGTTTATGGATATGCTCTTCCCAGGTAGCGTACCCTTAAAGAGGGTCAAGTTCAAGACAAATCTTGAACACGAGTACATACAGAATTTTAAAATTCTGCAGGGTGGTTTCAAAAAAATGAATGTAGATAAGGTAAGTCAGAAATCATTCACATCTCATTTACCAAAAATCCTTTAGATAAGTATAGCATTATTCGGAGCTGAAAAGAAGTCCTAAAGAAGAAAGAGACTTCTTTCCAGTTTCCGCTATTATAAAGTTTGGAACAAAGAATGTTATCCAACGATAATTGTAGAATAATAGCATTGTCAAGGGGTCTTTCTACTTTGTTGCTTAAAACAGTGGATCGGTAGCAAAAGCAAAAAAAAGAATACAACCTTTTCAATTCTTTCTATTATGGGAAGACCCTTTACACTTAGAACTTAATATAGTTGAACAATAACAATAGACTGAAATACACATTGATGAAACAAGACACTGGTATCAAGGTAAACTTCAATAATGAAACCAGATACCATGTCAATATACGGAATCATATTGCTCCGCATAAGACAGTTTCATTGCACAAACTATAAAGTACAGAAAATCATAATCTTTTATTGTTCACGAAATGGTTCAGGTAATACCAGTGGATAAGTTAATAAAAGGACGCTTTCAAGATAATTTTGAGTTTCTGCAATGGTTCAAGAAATTCTTCGATGCGAATTATGATGGCCGTGAATACGAAGCGTACGAAGCTCGTGGTTGTATACCGTTGGGTTCTGGGGTTGAAGGAACTCATAATTTGTCGAATCCTCAGTTGGTACTTTTACCACCTCAAACGAAACCGTCAAATATGCCGCAAAAGCATACACAACAGCGTATTGCCCCTCGCCAACAGCAGGGTATAGCAATATTGTGTGAATTTAATCATGTTACTTTATGCATGCTGTTCATAATAGTTATAAAGTTCAAAGAATCATTTGCGTGCTGCATAAATTCTTGCTGTGTATTGCACTTTACATCTAGACAGTTTAGGTGCAATTGTTGTAAAGTAGAAAGCACCGGCTTCTGCAATTTTAGTCACACGTAAATGCACAGTTATGCAGTCTCTCGATCGTACAATAGCACAGTATCACTTTATTGTTCATCTATTTTAAGTGTAAGAACATTGTTTTTCTGTTTTATCGTTTCATTATCATTAGCGATGCATACCAAAATTATACACACGATTTAAATATCTAAACCGCTTATTTACTACATAGACGGAACACTATGATGACTGTTTGTTATTTTTAACGAGCTATAAATACACCTAAGTAGGGGGTAACAGATTGTCTTAGAGACACACAACAGACTGAATTTTCTTTAATCTTCTCATGAAATCTATTATTACGATAGTAATTTATATAATGCATCTACAACGACACAGTAACATACGTTACGGACATCTACTTGAAATTTGATTTCTTTACCTTGCGTTTTATTGATTTATCGTTATTTTTGTTCCACAAGTTTTTCGCTAATCATTTGCAGATTGTTCCAATTGATAAGCTGGTGAAAGGCAGATTTCAAGACAACTTCGAGTTTTTACAATGGTTCAAGAAGTTCTTTGATGCGAATTACTCCAGAACAGAACCGTACGATGCACTTGCTATGCGAGCAGGAGAAACCATGGGTAGTGGTGGAAGTAATGCACCGCGCGGCAATGCAACTAATGCAAAACGCACTGCTCCTCCCCCCCGTTGTTACGTAGCTTTACCTAAAACAACACCTCGTATCTCTGGTACATTATTTCACATGTTTTTTTTTTATGTTGTATTTGATCTCACACCAGTACACACAAACAGATTTTCAGTATAAGCAATGTGCAAGAAACAATTATACATTGAACATTGACTTTCTCTTAATTTATTCAAATCAATGAGAGAAGACCGGAGTTGTCAGTCCCAGTATAATATGTTCTTATCGTAACTCTTTTACCATTCCATAAATTCGAGCATTCAAGTATTACGAGTATAGTGCATAAACTTATTGACGCATGCTTTCTCACTGTTTTGTTCATTCATTCACGATTTTTGCATAGATCGTCATGCTTTCAGTCAGTATGTTCATATTGCTTGTCGAATAGATCTCTTGTTAAGAGTACTCCTTCGTATAATCATTAGACGGCGGATCTTTATGCAAAATAAACAGGAGTAACATAAAAATTGATTTCATCCTTCAACGACTTTGTTGATTGCATAAAAGTTCGTGTCCGATTTGAAAATAAATTTTAATGATTACATTCAATGGTTAAACCAATTAGAATTTTCTACAATCAGGGTACGAACTTGTGCAATCGTCTGATAAATGCAACAGTACAACATTCTTGAATTTGTTTAATCTTTTACTGTTTTGTATTTCACCTAACTAATTCCTCCATAAACGCATAAAGATCCGCACTCTAGTCGTCATATTTGATATGCGTGTGAATATAATAATTATTTCTAGTATATCGAACGACAAATTCTATAATGCGCTAAACTTTTGAATCTAGTTAACAAAGTACCACCACACCGTCCGCCAGTGAAAACGGGTGCAGTCGGTAACCGTGGGGATAATGGAAAAGTCGAAGAACTTAGTGCTCAGGTATTGCAAGAGTGAAACATTATCTCATTCGATCCCATATGATCATGTATAGAACTATAATTTATTATTTTTGTAGCTAGTGGAGTTGAAAATGTCAGTGGAGGGTCTAGAGAAAGAAAGAGATTTCTATTTTGGTAAACTGCGCGACATCGAAGTTATGTGCCAAGATTGTGATAACGGAGATCCCCCACCTATAGTACAGAAAATCTTAGAAGTTCTTTACGCCACAGAGGTAGAGTTACGGGAAAATTTGGATAATTAAAAATTCTCCGTTGTAAATTACATATTGTGTTGAATAAAGTGTAGTTTCCCTTACAGGAAGGATTTGCACCACCCGAAGAGTTAGAAGGAGACGGACTCGCGCCTGACGACGAAGAAGAATATTAATTTTACTTTTTGTACAATCATTATAAAAGAAAAAGGTTAACAGCAAATTGTCCATGTGCGTTTCAGTTTCTTACGTTTGTGAGTCAGTATCAGTACCCTTTTGCATAATTAATGAAGCTACTTTGTATAGCTATTTAAGCATTTCTGCGCCTTAATTTTGTTACGGAGTTCGCCGAGTTCATTGGAGGTTCGCACGTAATTAAGATAGAGCGATAGGGAGAGAGTGTGAGAGAGAAAACGAGTGAGAGAAAGTAAGAGAGAGAGAGAGAGAGAGAGAAAAAGATTTATGTCGAGAATAATGCACTCGAATAACTTGTATTCTACGACGAGTAATTATTAAGAGAAAAAAGAAACAGGATTAGCAATTTACATATTGTCATAGTTCTTCGTCATATTCCGAATAAAGTTAGAGTTTTGAACATCTTACAGGTTTAAAAGTGTATGAGAATACTAAAAAGAAATTAAAAAAGGATTCGGACACGCCTGTGTTCGGGTCTGGTTTGTTATACAGTGATTCTTCTGTTGATTATTTTCATTAATGTGTGAGTGTTTCTTTTTTTTAATTGTTTGTAAATGCACTATGTTTTTATCGATAAATAAGACATCAGTCTCGTCAGTTTATTCTTTTGGTATCTTGTTAGTAGTTCCCGCGACAGAGAGTGTAGAATTATATCCGTGCATAATTATAACGCTGTTCAACTTGTTCGTGCAACGTCAAACAAAAATATGTACGTAATCGACTGTTAGAAACGTTTATTTACGTAGCGGACGAAAAACTACAATGTATGCTCGAAGCAGAAACGCATTACATTATTTAGAAGTTTTCTAAATCTCCGTTTAATTTTTAATCCTCATTGTAATTAAAAAGACATTTTACGGTCGAAGAGAATATAATTGCAGACTTTTGCAATAGAATTTCAACCTTCTTTTCATTTTGTTTTATTGAAAATAGAATATATAAATAGAACAAACGATTTTTGTTCTCTGTACTGAATTCTGGAGATGCAAATGATAGATCGATGAAAACTGGGTTTTAATCGGTGCGCATTTTGTTCTGCAATGTTATTAGTTGCACGCGACAGGCGATCATCTTTGCATCTCCATAGTCCGTCTTTCAGAATAAAAATGGCCTTAAACAATCAACTTCCGATTACAGAAGAAGTACGAGATATGAAGTTCGCCGGAAAAACCACTCTTGTAAAAAATTACGATAAACCGTTCGGAGCATCGGTGCTAGACTGCGGATCTTTGTGCGTTTGTAGCAAAATTGAATAAATGAAATTCGAAGTTGTGGGAAAATTTTGAAAATTCACGATGTCTATATATGATTCGACGTTTCGAAATATTGTTTACATCAGGCCTGGGCGACGCTGGCTCGCGGAACAGATGTTGCTGCTATTTCTCTTCGGGAGGGCGAGAACCACTTCTCACCTTTTCCACAAGAGAAAGGGAGAAGCAGACAAATCTGTTCCGCGAGCCAGCGTCGCCCAGGCCTGGTTTACATTATTAAATATGATGGTGTCTAATCAATTCCTACTCATTTCAATATTCTAGGTCGAACAAATGTTTAATTTTCGAGTTAAAATCGCTCCAAGTGTTAAAGGATTAAAATTAAGGGAAGAAAAAACAATTTTTATTTTGCATGAAGATCCAAGGTCTAGTCATAACATTTCACTTGCTTCTTTTTAGTAAACTGACATAGTTGAAATGAAATTTATACTGGCTGTGTAACATTTTTAAATTCCAGATAAGTTTTTCCAATGAAATTCTACTCTTTGTCACCTTATTTTAAGAGAAAATTGGTTGAATGAAATATAAAACAGTAAAAAATTAGATAAAATCAAGAGCATTGTAATACTCTTTTTAATGTGTGTGTGCAACAAAGTGCTTAGAGGATAAAATCAATTTTTGTTTTAGAACATTTTTACTTCGCATGAAGATCCACAGTCTATTTAATACGGAATGATACGAGAGATATCTATATTAAGTCAATTAAATTCTCGAAGTTTTTGGCAAGAGGTGTTTTCAACAACGAACCCTTCAATTATTAGAGCGAACGTAATAAGTGTATATTTCCGAGCATCACGACGACTTAGCATCGCTTCGCTAAAGTAACTTGGAGAAACAAAAATCAAGGAAATGAGAGAAAAACGAATTTGTAAAATTGTGTAGCGAGTGTGTGAGAAACAACGAGCGAAAGTGTTCCAACGCGCAGGCGAACTATCGGCGCATCATTTCTCTGCGTGTCGTATGACTGTTAATCGTGTGCCTCGAAAAATAATAAAAAAAAAAAGTAACGAAGCGCGCGCGCGCAAAGAAAATCGTCGGTTCAATCACACGAATGCAAAAAATTGTGTCACGATTTTAGATTCTTAAGAACAGATTACCTTGTAAGAAATGCGTCCATTCTATTGTTATATTATCGTTTTCGATCGGCATGTGTGTCGTGTGTCACGTTTAAAAAACTAAACGATCTACCCGTTTCACCTTACGGTAACGTTCATTGCTCTCTACATACGAATGCGCGTGTAGCAACGGTCATCGCGAAGGTGTGCTTCGAAATTTGGAAATTCTATCGATGAGGTAATAAACGTTTAATAGAATTCAAATACTGTGTTATTCATTTTCGAATTTTTGTACCATCCAGAATACGTACAGAATACATACAGGGTGTACAAAGTATTCGTACTAGTAAATTAATCCTTCTAACGTCTCAAAAAAACTCAAGCTGTTGGATCCAATTTTGAAAAAGTTATTCGTTTTTGGAAGAGGTACGAATACTTTGTACATCCACTGTATGTGCCCTGTAACCCCTTGCCGTACCATTTTCTTTACAGTTAGAGTGATTAAAACGTCTTTATACGAAAATTTAATGCTTAAATATCGATTAGAATCAAATTTTATTTCATCTAAAAAGAAACATAAGATTCATATTTGTTAGACTTATTTGTTCAAATCTTCATGACGAGTCTGGGGGGTAGGTATTTTAGTTTAGAACCCTTATAATTTTATAGAGCTTATAACCTTTATAATCTTCCAATTAGAGTTTCTTTAAGTATAATCGTACTTGAAGACGTTTAATCTCACTTGCGGGCCAGTCTGCTGAGCACAGAAGTCCTGTCCACACTTGGATGTTTCGAATAGGACGGTGTATACCAGGGAAATTTGTTTCAAGGTAAACGCGTTTGTCCTTGTCGATGTAAACAACGGAAGAACTGGCTTCCTTGAGCGTAGTTCATCGCGAGCAGTGTGTATTGACGCTATCTTTCAACGACCAACATTCGGCGAGTCTGGTGTTGCTGGCTACCAGGTGCGAACGTGTACGAAAAAGTAATACATAATTGTGCGACGGTGTATGACAAAGTACATACATTAATTACAAAAATATTGCATAAGTTAATTCCTAAAATAATTCTAGAAAATAAGCTTCACGTATATTCTCATCGAACAGTGATCGGGATTATCATGTATCATTACACCTCGTAGTTAATCTCGTTGTTTCCTTAACGATGTGTGAATAAACAGTTTTTATTTCGCATTGCTCGTCTTCGCCGCCGTTTATTGTAAGTGTTTCTGTGTCCAAACGGATAACGCCGGGTCACGTATTTCTGATATCGAAATTATTGCCACTGCCGTTCTGATGGTTTGTTTGGTAGCTCGTTCAGTCAATCGGCTAGTCTAAGAACGAAAGGTCTCGCATGGGCTGTTAGGCGAGAATTCATTATGCAGTGAAGAAATAATTGAGTAAATTTAAACCACTCATTCAGTAAGAATAATTAGCAAGGGAACCAACGAAATTTAAAAGAAAGTGGGATTGTGTATTTGTGATCGAACAGTCGTGAATGTAGTGAAAAATCTAAAAGGAGATTTCTTAATTCGATAAATCGTTCATTTCAATTCGTCTAGAATATTGTTCACACCAACGGAACGCTGTGATGCAAGTGAAGAAGTTATTGTTGAACTGAGAAAAACTGAAGAGCTACTGAAAATAATGTAAAAAAATACAATTTCTCGATCTTCTCTTGTTTCTTTGTGCATTAACTTGGTCTGGGCTAGACGTTAGTGAAGGAATTATTGTTGAACTGAGAAAAACTAGAAAGCTACTGAAGGGTGAACGCAAATGACTTTGAATGGTTACCGTAAACTGGAGGCCCTACGTAAAAAATACAATTTCTTGACTTTCCCTTGTTCTATTTTGCATTAACTTGGTCTGGGCTAGACATTAACGACGGAGCATAGAAAATAGCAGATTTGTGTGTTACTCGTAGAATTTAAAGAATTCTTTTTATTCAGATAGATCATTCTATGGGAGTTCGTGCATTCCAAGCGATAGGACGAGGTCATGCCTTCTCGATAGCGGATTATCGCCGCTGCATTCCTCATTGTTTATTTGTTATCGATTTTATTACGGTTTCATAGGAGAGAATTTTATTCGAACTCGCCAATAAACTGTCCGCGTACTAACGAACTACGTTGTTGCTGGTCGTATGATAGTTCAACTAATAGTGTCTATATACCGCGTAGTTACGCAATACTTAAAAAATAGTGTAGCTGTTTCAGTCGGTTTACGAAACGAATAAATACACGGACTTTGTATTAAATCGAACGAGTCCAGAAAATCTGGTCTATTAGTCCCGATTACATTTAACCTTTCAGTGTAGATACGATGACATGATAACGGACCGTTTCTAGCTTGACCCTCTTTTGCCGATCAATCGTTTTCTCTGTTATCAGCTTAACGAAATATTATTGTGTTTAACTATAATATTTCTGGCAACTAGCGGAAGTCAGTGATAACATTGAAGAGATTACCGTTTTCTTTTTGTTTGTAATTGTATCATTCGCATCTTCCAGACTGACTGGAAATATGGAGGATGAAGGATCCGCGTCTATCGTGAGTGTCGGAGCCATCTTAAAATACAATAAAGTCTTGATCGAAGACTTCCTTGATCGAAGACTTCCTTGATCGAAGACTTCCTTGATCGAAGACTTCCTTGATCGAAGAACCCTCAGGACTTTACTGTACATGTATATACATTCTTCAATTATTTTTATTGTGACTTACCTGCTGTAAAAACATATTTAGGTGACATGCAAGACGCCCGGGGGTGTAATAGGATGGATGGAGTCAATGTTCATCACGATATCGCAGACGTTCGTGGGTCTGCCGCTTTTGAAAGTGTTCGATTACTGCTTGTACGTCGCGGAGAAGTCGGCGCAATGGAGTCTGCCCTCCCATGAAATCAGTGCTGGTAATCAATTAATAGTTAACCGTTCCTTCTATGCGTAGACGCAACAATAACGTAATTCATTTAGCACTAGATCTGATTTGTTCTTTTATATATATTAAAACTATAACTATGTTTTTCTGAGAAACTGTTTTAGCGAACTTCTCTATTGAAGTACAAATTTGTTATTCTTATAAGGCAAAGTGTGCTAATTGCATTTAGCGCTCGGTAGTTCTAGTGTTAATAACAAATTTTTCTGCATTGAAACAGAGGAAAATGGAAAGGTGTTTGGTAAAATTGAACTTGTCAGACCACTTCCATGGATCTTATTTCTACCAGGACTGTTCTTCCTGCGAATTATCAGAGGGGGGCTCAACGTGGGGGCTTTCGTTTTCGGCTATCCCCGCGTAGAGGCGATTGTAATGGTATGCAATTTATTATAAACAGCACTTGAGTATGCAACTATAGTTATTATTTCTTCTACTATATCTGTAACAGATAAAAGTCAATTGTTCTTTGCAGGTAAAATTCCTACAGAAGAGTCGCAGACGGCTGAGGACGTTCCATTTAAAGGCAGCGAAATCATCGAGGCGTAGAGTAAGCAATAATAAGGTTTTGTTGTTGCATTTCTACTACCGTTTTCCATCGTATTTACCTGTTTCCACCTTGCCCCCTCTCAGCGGCGGACCGTTAGTTTTGGAGCCCTGGGCTAACACTGTTTGCGAGAAGAAAATTAACTCGAATACAAAAAATTTTGGTGTAATATAGTTTTCTTAAGTTGTTAATTTAAACATGTACATTTACTTCGACATTAGGCTTACGAGACCAATGAAAATGACGGGTTCGAATATTTATGTTTTAAGTACTTCTTTTATTTCTTTGTTATTTTTGTAGAGTGATGTAAAATAGCGAGTAAACCTAGTGTCGAAGAAGCAGTGAAACGTGGATCCAGGGGTTGAAACGGTTCTGAAAATAACTGTTTGAAACAGTTATATAGAACCGAAAAAATGTTATAACAGTTATGAGAATATCGGTTCTGGCTTCTATCGGTTACGGTTACGATTCTTGAGAACCGATATTATAACGGTCCTAAAATTGTTATTTTTCGGTTCTGGATTTCGGTTTCGGTTCCGGTTCTTCTCTCAAACTTCAGAACCTATAATATGTCCCGTATCGGTCTCATATCGGTTTTGCAGTTCTGCAACTGATATTTTTTGGTTCTATATCGGCTATAGTTCGGTTCTATGTATGGCATATGTGTAATACGTAATACGTATTGGTGGCTTACCGCATAAATGTGGTAAATGTAGTCCTCATTTAGCTTTAGTTCAGACATGGCGGAAACCGCGCGTTTCCGACCACGCGATTTTTGTTTTTTCTAGCCCTAGTTCAGACACGGCGGAAACCGCCTGTTCTCAAACACAATCAAGACAAGGCATTATCCATTGTAGGATAATGTCATATAAAATTTGAACTAGTAATAAAAATCATGTGATCAGAGTTAGTAAGCCACCAATACGTATTACTTATTATTATGCCATACATAGAACCGAACTATAGTCGATACAGAACCAAAAAATATCAGTTGTAGAACTGCAAAACCGATATGAGACCGATACGGGACATATTATAGGTTCTGAAGTTTGAGAGGAGAACCGGAACCGGAACCGAAACCGAAATCCAGAACCGAAAAATAACAGTTTTAGGACCATTATAATATCGGTTCTCAGGAACCGTAACCGTAACCGATATAAGCCAGAACCGATATTTTCATAAGTGTTATAACATTCTCTCGGTTCTCATAACTGTTTCAAGAACTGGAATCGATATCATAACTGCTTTCAACCCCTGCCGTGGATCGTTTTGCGAATCAATCGCATGAATTCGTGGCATTTTGTCTTAGCAGTTACCTTTAAATGAATTCCAGTAGATTTCGTAAACTCTATCCTGTCCGACACAGTCGATCCTTAGACGGTTGATTAAACATAGCACTATAATAGTTTCGGTGATGGATGTAGGATAAGATCCTGATGGAACCTCTAAGATTGTCTCTGTCGACGTTATTTTGCTTGGACTCGTCCAAATTATCACCGTCCCCAACGCCGATTAAAATGTTTGTGTCTGGTCTGGATTTCGATACGGTGAGCCTGCAATATCATTGTGCACGTCTATTAACAATACGATTAACAATTAGTAGATAGCAAATTTTTCTGTCTTGATATGTTAAATAGATTGAAACCAACATAACTAGACTCCGCATGTTTATGCAAAATAAAAAGTTTGTGCATCAATTGCAAGATGCTGGAGCTAAATATAAATTGATATTCTTCTTCATTAATAATTTCAATGTGATGTGAAAATAATATATTAATACTCTCAAAATCTTTTAATATTTTTATTGTTTGAAATTGCACTTGTTCATTTTTGTTATAAATGCATAAAATCCGGAGTTTAAACACAACAGTATTTTGAAATTCTTCTAATGTTTTGATTTTCTGTGCTACACGATTGATGTACATTTATAATAGATTAATTAAGAAATGATTAATAAATGCACCGTTGCAGACAGTAAGCGCCGACGAAAAGTCGACTACAGAGTCTGCTGGAAGTCCCACGTTCGGCGATGCAAAGCGGAAGTTCTCTCAAGTGAGTTCCGACTCCGAAAGCGAGACAGTACTAACGCAGCTCGAGAATTATGCTACAGAGGACAGCATGGAAGATTCCGATTTCAACGTAAGCACGACCGCCGACAACGGTTTACGGACAAGGTTTACGGACATTTTCACTGTTTCAGCCGGCGAAATGCAGCGAACAGTCGAGTACGTCGAGTAGCGGGGACGAGGACGAGAAAAACATATCTTTGACCGAATTGGAAGATATTAAAAATGACAGTCGCGAGTTTCTAAATAATTCATCCAACGTGAGTACAACCACCGACGTGTTTTGATTTTCATTTTGACGTAGCAGAAGACAATGTACATTTTAAATCATTTCCAGCCGATCATCCACGCACAGTCGAGTAGCTTAGGCGAAAAGGAGAAAAGCCCACCTGTGATCGAACTAGACGATACTCCAAGTCCGGTCAAAAGCGAGACCCACGATAGCACAGGAACGTCTAACGCACTTCCTCTCGACAAGGTAAAAGCGATGTTCCTTGCCGTTGCCTTTTTACATTACACATATTTTATGTTGAGTGCGATGACTTCTTATTAAACTTGCTTACGAAACATATCGGAATGACGAACCAATTACAAGCTTCCAAGCTGTTCGAACATTTGAAAGATACTTCGACTTCTCGTGGTAGCGCGTTAGAATTCAAACTTCCAGATTAGAATGTTGAGTTTCGAAGATCATCGAACAAACAGCGTGATGCGAGCGCCTGATGCCAACGTAACGAAGTGGAGATCATCTGCTAGGTTTCATGTTTCGGAAACGGACGGCTCAGGGCCGCGAGAACTTTCACGACGACCTGATAGAAGTGGTTTTATTCGTAACGTTAAACAATTTCAGACAACAAGCGACAAGAAAACGGAGGAAGCAACGGCGATGAACGAGACGCGTGTCGACAGTTCGGGTGAGTCCATCTACTGGTCAGCAAGGGAGTGCGATGACGATGAGGAGGTGTCATTTTGCTCGGCCGTCAGCCGGATAAGTGGCTCATCGGAGTAGATCGTTTCTGTTTGCTCTGGCGCGCCACTCGTTTAGAGGACGACGTTCACTTTTGAAAGACAGTGAACTGAAATCGAGTCGGTATTCATCTAGAAACTGTTTAAAGAATTCATACGGGACCGGAAGTCCAGGACCGTACTCTCATCTGATTCTTCTCTCCTAGCGATGGAAAGATAAATGTTTCAGTTGTTGGCCCAGTTTACGGCTGTCGCTACTATTTTAATAACGTACTTGTTTAACAACGTTCACGTTTGAGAGCCGGCGGAATAAAAAATATTTCTTGATCAGTTATTTCATCTTAATTGCCTTCTACCGTCAAGAATTCGCCTAAGGGTGCAAACATAGTGGAGCAAAAGAAACGAAAATCACCGCACCGTTCTCCTCGACGCTCCACTATGTCCCCGTACTAACAAGGGAGGTAATACGTCGATTTTAATGAAATTTATATATACATAAGATACAGAACCGAGGAAAATATATTAGACACGTATTTTTTTATAGCTGCCGACATTCGTGTCAAGGGGGTGAAAATAGCTCTCAAAGTTGGGGGTGGAAAAATACATTTTATTGGATATCTCCAGAACTATCAGGCCTAGACGAAATTTTCTAACTCCAATTTGTGCGTCTAAAAATGAACTTTTATATAGCTCCAACTTTGAGGGCTATTTTCACCCCTTTAACACGAATGTCGGAAGCTATAAAAAAGAAACGTGTCAAATATTCTTTTTAGTTCTGTATCATATCAAAATTTCGGGTAGCCTCCCTTGCAAGAGACCGATACCTAAACAAATATTCTTCTATCGTATAAAGAAACTACGGCGAATCAATGATAAACTATAATTCCTAGAAGTGGAAACACTACTTCTAGCTCCTCTCGTTCGAAGTTAATAAAATTGTCTCTGTTTAAATATAGGGAACACGAGCGTAGAGGCAGTAGATCTAGATTAAGCAAGCTGATTTCAAATCATCTCCGATACACTGATACGAGTGCTATGTATTCATTATCGAGCAGAAACAGAAGCAGCGCCATCGCCATCGCCGCCGCCGACGCAGGACGTCACCGACGGCGAGGCCAACCGTAAACGCAACGAGAAACCGAATCAGAGACCGAATCAGAGACTGAATCAGAAACCGTATCAGAGACCGAATCAGAGACCGAATCAGAGACCGAATCAGAGACCGAGTTCGATGCCGAGAGCTCAAAACTCGAGCACGGTTGACAACGCGCCGCACAATCAAGAAAAGAAGAACCATCAGCGCAAGAAGCATTACTACAAAAATCATGCGAAGTATACCCAATTTCCAGGAGTTCCTTTATCCGAGGCTCCAAATCAACGCGAATAAATTCCCTTTAGTAACCAGAGGGGGTGGAGGCTACCCGCTCTCTCCCTTGAAATCGTGCGAGTATGATCGTCGGCTATAATTCTTATGAAACGATACTTCTTCTGGAAGCACGCGCGCAAGGAGCTTCGTTATCGGTAAGGCTGCAGTGTTGTAATCGAGCGATGAAGATCAAGCGTTGCGTGATCGAAATGGCTGCGCTGATACGGACGTCGATCTTTTATCAATCGTTATCGATCGCGATTTTTGGCGAGTCCGGGGAATACGTTGACCAAAGTAACATAACCGTTGACGATCATTTTTACACGCAGCTTTGTTGTTATACGTAACGTAACCGTGTTTCTTCGTTACGTAATAATATGTACGTTTACTCTATACTAGTCTAGGATCTAAATAATGTCTTCAGCTGATTTTAGCTTAACATTATCGAGATTTAAGGTTCAATTATAAGAATTATTATTTAAAACAACTATTATTAAGTGTATCCATAGATTGAAAAGTTATTAATTGATCCATACACGTCAACTGTTACGAACTTTGTAAAATCTGGAGATACAGACACTTTTGCAAGAAAATTCGATGCTAATTCTACTAGGCTTATAGGGCTGGTTGTTTTGTATCTTTACCTTCTTTAAGTTTCCAGTACTGTGCGCAGCACCAGAGGAAACTAGCGGGAAGGGAACGGGGAAAGAAGCCTGACCATTTAGATTGCTTTTGCGTTCCTCTTGCCCCGTTCCCCTCCCGCTAGTTTTCTCTCATGCTCTGGACAGTACTTGCTTATATTAGATACTCGATCCATTCTTGGTTTAATCTTCTAACTGTCGTTGTGCACTGTAGACATCCGAGTCTGCACTTTGACTAGAACATACATACAAATTAGTTTAATTTTTGTTGTCTAATGTAAAACTAGTACTACGACGTATTTTTTGTTTTCTTCTTTTATTTTGCTCATCCCCATGCGTGTCCAAGGTAATGTTCCACCATACCAGTTCATCAGGACTTACAGAGAGCAAAACAGGGAGATTAACTGCAGGAGGTGCCCAATACGATTGAGTAGTAGGAGTTTTATGAAAACATATAATGGTATATTAATAACCTGAAAATCAATAATAAGATCCTATAATATGGAATTTGTCGTATACTTCTTGTAAAAACAAAATGTTTAATAGTAGCTTACAAAAATATCTCCATTTTCACAACCAATAGCCACATACTGTTCCTTTTGTGAAATTTCACAACATGTTAACTTCTGCATATAATATTATATCCTTCTTCCTTTAACCAGTAAGTGTCCAAAGACGACACACGACTTTTATACATGGCTATTGGTTGCTGTCCAACATCTGCCTCCCATATGTGATTATAAACATATGTTTATAAAACTACTAGAATACGCGAAAATCAAGTAGTGGCCATCACATGTTAAAGCACCGCAAACGGAAACTATATTTTTGTTGTCAACGCTTGTTCTGATTTGGTTATTGTAGCTATGCATTTGATTGTAGCTATGGTCGTTGCTTAATTGATACCATTTTATGTACACAGCTTTATCTTCGGTAACAATTAATAATTAATTATTTTATTCTGACACGTTACAGAAGAATACGATCTTCTTGTTTTGCAAACCTGGATTGTACTGCGATGTTCTGAACTATGTCTACGATATGATATTAACACATTATACGTATGTAACAAGCTACTTCCTTCCGAAAATACTATGCTCTTTAGCTGACTGTAACCATTGTAATAAACTTATTCTGAAGAATGTTAACACGAAATAGGTCATGCAATATATGTATACGATGTTCGCTGAAGAAATATATTTTCGAGAAAATAATGTTACGATGTATAATAAGTATGTAAAAATTATTTTGCACGTGTATGATTCCCTCTAGGATTGTTGAATGAAAAAACTGAGCCACTAATTGTTGAAAAATACTCACTCTCGTTTCGACGCAGATTATTTTATCCGCTTCATTGTTTCACCATGTTTTGTTAATTCATTACTGCACCCAGGGACGGATCAAGCGGACGCGTAGGGCCCGAGTAGCAAAGGGCACCGAGGTCTTAAAATATCTTCACTTAAAGATTTTGGAAATGTCCGAGAAGGTTCAAAAAACCCTCCATAAAATAATTGAACAAATCTAAAAACAAAATGTTAAATTTACGGCCTCTATGTTGCACTCTATGGCATTTTTGATTACTTTTCTTATTTGTTTATAAATTAATCATAAATATTCAAGAGTTTTCTTGAAACTTTTTTGAGAGTGGGGGGGCGACATTTTGACCGCTTAGGACCCCCACTTGTCTTGAACCGCCCCTGACTCCACCACGTGATCGGCTAATGGGGAGGGCCGCCAGATTGGATGGGCTCCAGCCAGTTTCTAAAAATTACAATTTCAATTAGAATCGGTGGACTACTTGATTAATTCAACATATACTATATGTCAGTCAACCCGAATACATATTCTAAGTTTCAACGTTCGTTCTGGGACACCCTGTACACTGCAATCTGAACAAGATTATGCAATTTATCGCGGCAGCTTTTGATTTTTGTCAGATCTTTTCTCTATGGAAACGTTTTCTTACTGATTGCGGATCTTACCGATTGTCATTTATTCTAAAAGATACTGACGCGTTCTATACAGTAGTTAGTACGATTTGAAGAATGAGAAAGAACGAGAAATAGCCCGCGTACAATAAATAATGTCTTAATAATAATGATACGGCGCCGTTTTATTCTTGCGAAAAAATATCTTTTATCGTGACTCACGATAAGTAGAGATTACTGCCCATATGCCGTACATGTGCTTGATGGACAGATAAGTGCGTTACACTGTCCTAGAAAATCGAACGCACCATCGATCGTGTTTGTGGGCCATTAAGAATTTTCCTCTTGAAAAAAAAGGGCAGAAGAACGTTGTCGTGTGCAACAGTAAAGAAAAACACATCGTTGGATTTGTTAAAGAATATTACCATTTCTCGTATCATCTGTGTCATTAATCTTAATAGGTATTCGTGCTAAAGTTACATTTTGCGTGTTTTCGTCTACGTTTCTGTATGTGGAACATTTACAGGCATCCGGGCACATAAGTGTAAATAATTATATTTGCATTATGCTCGATCGACGCTACAGCATCGCATTCGTCTCGTTTTTCCAATTAAAACGACTCCAAACACGATATTACTACGATCATAATTACTCGTGTAACAAGCGAAGTTCAGAATTCGTTTACCTCTACCGTAAATGTGAATTCTCGTTGCACAGGTATTTATGGCTGCAGTGATATCGTGTTTGGAGTCATTTTAATCAGAAAAACTGGAAGAATACGATGCTAAATGTTTCATTGACGAGAAACTAAGAATAAGAAATTTAAAATAACTTCCCGATGAGCTAGAGACATGAAATTTTAAACATAGCTCAGAACTGGATGACAATAGAATATTTAGAGAAAATTTTTGAAAAAGCCTATGCGTTTATTATCATTTAGAAGGCTAGCATGAGTTCTTTGATATTTGACGTTCGACGAATTGCAAATCTTGTAGCTCTTCTAGAACTGTCGTTCGGCAGACCCGACGATTGGACAGTTGAGGAGGCAGTACCGTAATACCTTCGTAGTTGACTTTCCTCGATGCAGTTTCATTCATTCACTTCATGGATGCAGGAGCCTGCAAAATCGATGGCTACCTATCGGGATCGTTGCATATATAAATACAGATACGGAAGGAAATGTTTCACTTTATCAGTGCACTCGTAACAGGCACTGTTCGGTAGCACTTGTCGGCTAAGCCTGGATACTTCACCTCGAGGGTCTCTTGTCATTAACAAATTGTAAGGTTCTACCGATTGCCGAGTACAACAATTAGCTGGTTATCTGCTGTGAACTAAGCGAAACCCTTGACACCTAAAGTAGCTCCAGTATTACAGCAGTGTTTATTGACAAAACCGACCGACAACGTTCTGATCAATCTCTTCGGATATTTCTTCGTCTTCTCTATTATTAACTAGAAAGAAATTACTGGAAGGGTTTGTATCGTACTTGAATTGTACTTGGACGCGCGTATCTATTGAGATCTCCCGGTGACTGGCCGGCACAGAGCCAGTAACACAGATTTGCCGCCATTGGCCTAAGATATCGTGAAGTCGTCACACCTGCGAGATACGACGATTTATAACTTTTCCGTTTCTCCAACTTAATTTCTTTGTTCTCGAGAATCCTTTCTTCTCATTTCTGTAATACCCTCTCATAATTATTGTACACGTGCCCATAATGTTAAACTAAACGAATTCAATGTAATTTTTACGATATCGTCTCAAAAAGTAACCGAAATATCTCGAAACAGGAAATACATGACTTAGACCACGTTCCTATTATTATAAAAATTCACTACGCCAATTTATAACTATCAGAAGAAAAATGCAGCCGTTGCAGAACCTCGTCATAAAGCTATGTCCACAGCGAAGCAACACCTTTCCCGAGATAGACGCAACATCAACTAAAATGAGCTAGTTGTCGTTTCGGTGTGGATATAGCTTGACAATTGACTAGTCATTCTTGATCATTGTTCCAGGGGCCGACGCGGTCAGCCATGGTCTTTTCCGTTTCGTTCGAAGCAGGTATTCCGTATCGAATCTTTGGAAAGACGCTATCATTTGGGCCTCTCTGACGTTACAGTAGTCAAACTAATCTATATAGGGTGTTATCAAACAGATAACGTTGCCGGAGCTCCTATCTGGTAGCCATATTTTTGATACAATATATAGGTGATCGATATATCCACATATAGTTCTCAGTAAGTGAGAGTCTCTATAACGGTTTGGATGACCCGAAAAATCCGTACGCTCGCGTTGCCTGTCCCGTGCACTACTCGGGACATTTTGATTTCCTGAATAATCGAAACAATACATTTCCTGAATAATCGTTAACAAATCGACGGAACCCGACCGCTTCAATTTCGAACGCGCAGGTGAAAGTTTCAGTTCTCGTCAAGTCGTTGGAGACAATATCAGTTCGAATGAACTCGTCACCGAAAATCAGCCGCTTTCGAATTTGACCGGCAACACAGAGCAGCGGCCAGGATTCTCTCGTTCAATTTTGATTTTCTGGTTCGAACGACGCCGGATTTCGACGAAAGACACACACACACCCGTTCGAGGAAAATGGCAAACGGATACGACGAGTGCTACGACGCGACCTGGCATCTGTTTCCACCGGACTATGCTGAAGACGAGTACAGGTAGGCTTCATTGATAGCAGTTAGCGACGACTTGGAAGTTCTTTATTCATTCGAAGGCGTTCTGTAATTTATTTTGCACTGGGTGTGATAGGCGATCGATTATCAACCTTTCTTCTGTATCGCCAAATTTTCCTGGACGAATTTGTTCAAAAGAAATATTCACGAACTTCTAAGCCGAAGTTTTGGTCCTATCTACCGAACACAGGAGATTTGTGATAACTAGACTGCGGATCTTTATGCAAAATAAAAAATGTCTACGTCGTTTCCAAGACACAGAGGTTACGTAAAAATTTCATTCTCGTTTTAATGATTTTATTGAACTGAAACTAATACGTTGATGTTCGTAAATTTTTTAAATATGTCCGCTGCTTTAAATTGTACGTACCAATTTTTGTTACAAATGCATCAAATCCGCAGTCTAGTGATAACAATAATCGGAAACGAAAAATTGCGTTGTCTCGGGGAATAAGGCGCGACTGAAAATTGCTTTTATATATTATAATTATAAATTGCAATTATAAATATCAATTTCGTATCCAGCAAATTTAAAAAATCATTGAGTATGGAATATTCTAGGTCGGAAGAAGTGTTTAATTTTGGAGTCAATGTAGCTCCGAGTGCAAAGGGTTAATGTTTTCTATATCTTAAACAAAAATATGATTGCAATACTTTCGATTTACGTAGGAAGAGGGAACATGAATCTTACTTTTCAAAATAGAAATGTTTGTTTTGTGTCCGATAACCGGGTGAGCCACGGTAACTGGTACCTTTATGCTTGCTAGAACTACGACTGGGATTCTGCAAAAATTGTTTATCAAGGACTGCGAATCCGTATGCAAAACAAATATACACCGGGCAACGCGGTGTAAGATGTCTTTCATAAGCAAATGGAAAGTGTTCAGGGTCAGTCACTTCACCCCGAAGTGAAGAGAGGCGAAGTGTACCGGGATAAAATGGAGTTTTACGTTCATTCATGAACTGGGCACAATGCAGGAGCGGATTCCGGAGTCATGAATGAACGTAGTAGGTTTCGTAGTAGGCGGCTCGACGGGTGGGCTTTCGGGGAAGCTCCTTTCAGAGAAGCTTCCCTGTGAAGGGCCCTTCTTCGACAGCGTGGAAGCCACGGGGCCAAACGGCCAAACGTGACCCAAAGTCTGCACGCCTAGTTAAAGCCTAGCCACCGGCGTCGTTTAAGAATCATTTAAGAAGTTATACGAAGCACAAGGTAGCACCCATTCACGTCCCCGGCCTATTCTACGTGTATTCCCTTCAATTCGGAAATGTTAAGGTCGTAGAAAGTATTCTTGAATCCTATGCTCGAGGACCGCGGCTCTCGAATGACTTTTTTCGGCCCTCGAGTCCCCAAATTTCGCGCACAACTGATTCTCCTTGCGATCGGGACTGTATAACCCTATACCCGGTCGCTATGCTACCTTGGGAATATAAAACTCGAAATTTATAATGGACGTCTTCGACCCATGCACAGAATACAGAAGAGAGGGGCAAAAGGGGTTGGAAAAGTCGAATATGATTTGCATAATTCCTTCGAGAACTGTTATCGTACTGTATCAAAAGGTCATTTAGAATTTGGCGAAAGAGTGGGAAGAATAATGATTACCATCTCCCAACTCTTAATTTCTCAGTGTTAATAGATAAATATTAAAATATATCCAGTAATTTGTGCGTACCAAACCGAAAAGGAATCATTAATTCTTTAGTTATCACTAATGCTCTTTTATCCTAATGCCGTTTCGGATCAGCACTTTTGAGAACCCAGAAATTTCATTGACTTGTCACTCAATACTGTAAATCTACCGATACTCGCTAGAAGATTACGAGACGCGTGAATAACAAATATATTTCGAAGTACTGCCTTCGTGTCTATTTGATAAATCAAACGTACTACATAACCCGTTTCTGACCATTTTCTCGAATGTGCTATTAAACAGGATTTTATTCCGGAAAGGTGTCACCGCGTCGTTGATGGACGGTTAAACATTTATTTTTTTTTATTATCGTGTGTATCTAATCGTTAAGCACACGAGTCGGACAATGAAGGGAAAAATGGGGACTGTCCGCACGATTGTGCACGTATCGATCGACCTGCATCGAGTAATAGCGGCGGGATATAGGTCGCGTGTGGATCTAGAATCGAGATTCAGAGCAATTTCGTTGTTATCGTGAATGAAATCGCGGTGAACTTATACAATATATCTAATATTTTCATTAATCTCGCAATTAATAGAAACGGGTGCTCCCAATATGGAGAAAAGTCGCATTAGAAATTACTTGTCGATGGACATTGCGTGCCGAAGTTGTATTTTGTTCCATATTTTTATAGAGTCCTCCATTGAGACGTGTCATTTTAAATTTTGCGCTATTTTCACTTCTTAAGATCTGATCGAAGTGGTTAGTAAATTACTTCTGCAAAATTGTTCTGCGCAATGGCGGATCTAAGGCGAAAATAAAACACTGTGAGGTCTTGATCTAAGAAAAACTCTCGGATCCGAGCTGTTTCTTAGATCCTGTGGTTCTACAATTTCTTCGTCGCCCCGACAAAAGTCAATGAAACCACTAAATACAATAGTCCGATTTTTTACAATTCTTTACGTTGATTTTTATCGAGGCGACGAAGAATTTGTAGAACTATAGGATCTAAGAAACAGCACGGATCCGAGAGTTTTTCTTAGATCAAGACCTAACAGTATTTTATTTTCGCCCTAGATCCGCCATTGCGCAGAACAATTCTGCAGAAGTGACAACTTTTCCACCGAGCGACGATAACGCGCGGGAAAAAACGCAACATTTCCTAACAGTTCCGCCGTAATCTAGCAAGATTAAAACCGAAGAAAAGAGAACGTGAGAAAAAATGTCTTCCCTTTCTCGCGCGTTATCTAATCCGCGACGTTCGAACGAAGTTTAATTCCTTCGTGGAATAAAATCGATAATTCATCTGTTTTTTTTTTCGGAGCGAAAGAACCCGCAGTAGAATGATCAGTGATATCGTGGACGGCGCGAATGTTCGAGCGATTAGCATATCTGATTAGGCGGATAGCACCGGAAACCGGAAGCGAACGTTTAAGAGCAGTCACGCATATCGGTTAGGCGAATTCTTCGGTATAGAGTGGTACGCCTTGTTACATGGTGCCGGACACACGCGAGAACCGAAAGGGCCGAAGTACCAACACCTGTTGGTTTCCACCATAAATTTCGGATTAATCGTAACTCGGATTGGTCGCTCGCCGCGTTCGCCGCGTGTTACTTGCAATGAATCACAGTCATCTTTGGATATTTTTAAAGGGACGATAACTTTTTAAATATTCAACAATATTCAACATTGTTTTTTATTCAAGTTTACTACGCGATGTGGAACAAGTTTCGGAAAGCAATCGCTGGATCTGCGGAGGAAATGAAGATAACTTTTTAAACGTTAGACTTTATACAACACTTGGGTTCTTTTTTAGAACAATTAATTTACTACACGATGTGGAAACAATTTTTGAATAAATTGCAATTGGTCAGAATTGTAAAGAAAAAATTGTTTAAAAATTTCTATGAGTTCAAACTTGTACATAGGCCGAAGTGCCGCTCAAGCGGCTCAGAATATCAACAAAGTATGGAGCGAAGGAAGTGCCAACGAATGCACAGTGCTCATAGAAAAAATAATGCGAAAATCGCGTTTTGACATCCTGAAATAAAAGCCAAATAATTTAATAAAAATTTGAATAAAATTAAATACCGAAAGCATGATTAAATAGAGCGTAAAACAAGCTTTAAAATGACATATATGTAACTCATTAAATTAAGGTAAATATTTATTTGTGTAAAATTGCAATTAAAACCAAGGAACAAAAATCCTGCATTTCTTTTTTTACAACCTAATAATTATTAGACAGCGGATCTTTATGCAAAATAAAAATCTCACCTAAATTGCAACAGACTGGATTGAAGCGGAAATATATTTTCTTTCTTAATATGTTTAAAGGATTGAAAATAATGTAACAGTATGTTTAAATCTTTCGAACGTGTTTGCTGTTTTAAATTACACCTACACATTTTTGTAATAAATGCATAAAATCCGCTGTTATAAACTTTACGAACAACAAACTCGGTAAACAAGGATCGAAACGGAAAAACTGGAACTTATTGCAACACGTGTAGTGTAGGCAAACTGTGTTCCCAATTTTTTCTGGCCGAGGTCGTGACTCGGAATTATTATTACGCCAACCGCGTGGTCGTAAAATATGGAAACCCAAAAAAATATATTTGCAGACGTAAACACGGTCGTATCAGAATGACGTCGACAATTTATTGCACACTGTTGCGGTACAGAGGGTTTTATTGCTACCAGTTTAGGGTCTAATTGCTCTACCGGGAGGCCAGGTAAGGGACCCACCCTCCTCTGCCTCTTTCTCACTCTTCCTCTTTATCTATTCACAGTCGTCCCACCAGCAAAAATCTTATTGTCAGAAGAAACCCAAGGGCGTCGACGTTGGAAAACGAAATCTCATGTAGCTAAAGCGATCGGATTAACTAGAAAATACGGTTGTTCCAACAGTGGATCAACTCGACACTTATCCGAACCTTCGCTCCGAAACGGCATGAGCATCCTCTTATACACGACGATCAACGCGCTGCTCGAGTTAATCAGCTTGGCTCGAGATTATCAGAATCGAAATGCTCAAATCTAATCCGCAAACCATCTCTCTCGCTTCGCGGGCTTTTCAATTGGAGATTTTTAAGAGGGCGCTGATTTTGTATGAACGCTAATTAACAGATAAATCGCCAATTATAAACGCGTACGTTAAGTTGATCTAATCCCCTGTCGATCGCAATTTCAGCGGAATCTAAGCAAGTTATACAGTGGGTGTACAACGTGTTCGTACACCTTTTAAAAACTTATAACTTTCTTATAATTGTACCAAACGACCTGATCTGTTACAATCAATTAGAAGCATTGGTTCACGAAATGATATGCAAAAAAGATTCTCAAAAAATTATAATTTACAAGGATACATGCAAAAATAAAAGGCATCTTTTAAAACTTTTTTATTTGGACCCGTAATGAAAATTTAAAATACGTGTTTTGTAGATCTATGTTGGTTATACACATGCTAAAAATTTCATTGAAATCGGTTGACGCAGAAAAAACGACACGCATCGAAAGATGGTGTAAAACTACGATTTTCACCATTTTTATCCGCTTGTAGCTCGTGTGTATGTTAATCGATTTCGATGATATTTTCAGCGTGTGTGTAGCTACAAAACATATATAAATATCTTAAATTTTCATTGAGGGCCTAAATAAAAAAGTTTTGAAACCTTGTAAACCTTGTGACCTTGTAAATTATAATTTTTGGAAAATCTTTTTTGTATATCATTTCGTAAACCAATGCTTCTAATTGATTATAAAAGATCAAGTACAATTATAAAGAAGTTATTAGTTTTTAAAAAGTGTACAAATACTTTGTACACCCACTGTACGTGTACAAAATTTCATGGAAATCGATCAAGATTGTTATGAAATACGATTGAATGAAAATAGCAGAAATTGTAAGAATCTGCGATTTAAACAAATCGCGAACCCTAAATTAATATTAAATATTTGACACCTATACTTAGATTTACGGAATACATGTTTTAAATTTTCATTACGGGCACAGTTAAAAAGTTGTATGAATACATTGTACACCCATTGTATAATCCACACTGTTTCAACTACACTTATGTTTAATATATTAAGGGGTTGAAAATGCTACGGACGTTTCCAACGCAACGTAAAATCGATTGTTTGCTTAATAAATATAAAAATGCTTACAAACGATTGAAGACAGATGATACTTGCGCGTACTCGTCACGGAATGACCACTTGATGGCTCGGTTCACTGCGGACTGTGGACTCTGGAGGATTCAGGTGTTGAGGCAAAAACGTGCCGCTGTGAATAGAGGTTCATCCATTTACAAGATATTTCGACTATCCCCTCCATTACCATCACAATATGGGTACCTGCTGCCAAACACCTGAGGCTCCAGGCGGTTCTTATTTATTGCCAGTACGTGCCGGCGCAAAATTTCCCCAAAAATGACGCGTCCTTCGTTGCAACTTGGTTTCGGTCACCCGATCGTCAATAACACGGCTGCGTTTATATGCGAATCTGAATTTTCAATGAGCTTCTTCGAGCACCACTAGACTTCGACTATTGAAACGGTCATGCTCGAGTGGCGATTCAAGTGGCCATTAGGCCAGTCCCTCCAGTGCAGGACACTTGAACCTCTTCTTAAACAAAGGACAATAATAATAATATTTTATTACCACACGGTTATATTAACTTGCCGTGTTGTTGTTGTATGCGTATTCTTGTAATTGAATTTTAACTACTTTGGGATACTTGGGTACTTTGGGATTATCCCGTCGACCATTTTCGCCAAAGATGAAATTATCGCCAAAAGGTAGTATATATTGATATGATATATATTAATATAATATATGTATAAAATATATACATTGTAATAATATACATTTATTTAACATTTTATTTTTTATTTAACATTATACTGTATATATTATATTTGGCGAAAATGGCCGACAGGATAATCCCAAAGTACCGAAATTTTGAACTAATTGCTTAAAATTTTGGGGAAAAATATTATTAATCATTTAACTGGATTCCAGGAAACAATTATTTTCTCCATTTTAGTGCATTTTAATATAAGCGTGGTTTTTAAAAGGTCTTTTTTCCTTTCAACACCCCAAAATAAAGTGAAAAATAATTTACATTAAAAATACTTGCTCCAAATTATATTATTGTGAGTAATTTACATTTTTGGATGACTTATTTATTTACACTCTTAGCAAGTATGTCAAAGTTGTATTGTAAAATGGTCCACATTTGGATCGAAATGTTGAGAACAATTTAAATTGCAAAATTGTTTAGTAATAACATCTGATTGAACCTGTGCCGCCGAAATCATTAAATTCTTTATTTGGGTGACTTATTGATCGGTCTTAAAGTTCTAGTGGACATTTATGACTGGCAACGTTTCAAACAATAAAGTGGAGGAATTGTAAACTACAGATACTACAATAATAGACCTACAGCTACCCATTTTTGTAATGAACGCATAAAATCCGCTGTCCGTTAAGAAGGATATTATAGGAAATTCTTCGAAAGTTATTAAATGTTTTGTATTGAGAACACTTTTTCGACTTTGGAATTTCCTCGGAGAAAAGGGTCTAAGAGGGCAGCACTCGATGATTGGAGGGCCATAATGGTTGGTGGCACGATCCCCTCGACATTACCCAGTCAGCGGGAAGGCACCGCGAAGCAACGATCGCGGAGTAAAACAATGAGACGTAGACAAATTGGGTTGCGTGCTCGAAACAAGTTGGCACAGCTATCGCCAAACAGTCGTGGGATCCTGGCAAATGTTGCTCGATTGCCCGGGAGCTCGAACTTCGCCCTGTTCTTTTTGCTTTTCGCCGCCGTCCGACGCTTGGAGTTTCCAGCCGGAACGAAGAAAGGAGGAAAACTGACGAGAGCGTCTCGTTGAATTCGATTCTAACCGAGTTAAAACGGTGCAACGTGCAGACGAGGACGCCTCGACTCTCTTCGTGTCCTTCTTCCCATTTTAGTTTCTTCTCCCGGTCTTACCGAGAACTTTCAAGCTTCGGAACCCCTCCAAATTTTTATTTACTTCAAGCTAACTGCAAAATTAACTAAATATGTGCAGCAGCAAAAATGTCCACTGAACCTACCACTGCCGGTCAAATGACCGGTTTTATATTTTTCATTTTATAATTATTGAAATTATATATATATATACGAAGTTGCGACAATTACCAATTTTTCTAGACTAATTCGAAGAAAGTGGAATCTTTTAAAATCCTATTTTTAGTGGGTACTGCCTTTGTAGATCCGGAATAAATAAAAATTGTACTAAATTCTACCGAATTGTATAGTCTAGAATTTTTTAACTAGATTTTCGCGTAAGCCTTGAAATCGAGACTTGTTATTTTACCACGTTTTTATTAGCTCGCTTTTATGAGGTAAAACATTTCTGGATTATCTAACTTTTTCAAAAGATTTCTCCCAAGAATTCAGAATTAGTTTACTGAGCCACGTGTAAAGTTAACGAGAAAATTGCGATTGACAGGAATAGCGAGAAAAACAGTTAGAAATGAAATTCAAATTTGATCTACACATTGTTGTAGTTACGTTTGTTTAATATTTCATGCGTAGCAGCCCGATATGCTTCTACCGGTCGGTAGTCGTGAAGATAAGTTCTACAGGTTTTTTTGTCCAGAAAATTTTTCAGCGGGTAATAAATCCGAGGGTGAGAAGTCATGAGAAAAAGTCAGGGAGGTCAGGTCCGCCCTCTTCCGTACTTTTGACTTTTTCATTCGTAGCAAAGCGGGGACGAACGCGAGCTAACAAAGGCCGGTTTGAATAAACCGGAAACTCTGTCCCTTACCTGTTCCTCTTCGAAACCGCGGTCCACAGACTGACCGTGCATCTATGCTCGACGCGTGTGTGTTTATAAGGGCTGCTTTCCACGCGATTTGATACAATTTGTTGGAGACCATTGTGCTCGAGTGCACCCGAATATGTTCCATTTGTCGATAGTTTGAAATACTTGTAATAAATAGGGTATGTTGGGGTGAAAATAAGGTCCAAGAGAGTTCGAACTCATATTCATACGTAGGGTGGATATTTCAAGCTGAGGACAAATAAGATAATAGAAATCGAATCGACTTAGATATTCATAATTATTCGGAATCCTTTCCGATAGTGGAAGCTCATTGTATAATATATGTATAGCTAGACTGCGGATCTTTATGCAAAATAAAAATTTTCTTCGTCACTCACAAGATGCAAGAATCGTATAAAAATTTCTTCTCGTCCTTAACAATTGTAATAACTTGAAAATAACATATGGATATCCTTAAATCGTCTTAATGTTTTTACTGTTTTTAATTACATCCACCCATTTTTGTCATAAATGCATAAAATCCGCAGTCTATATACTTTCGTTTAAAAAATTGAACCTTCGCCACTAATAAAATAGTGCCAACACGAAAAAAATGCCTAGGCCATTACAAGACAGTATTACTTATTATTCTCTTCCATTTTTGTATAATAAATAAATTTGTTGAATTATTTCTCGCGGATGCATCCGGACAATAATCGTAAATTAATCTCACTGTGATACGAGCTTGAACGAAGAAGTGAACTCAGTGACTTTCCATGCAATCGTTTTTACAATTACGGAACAGGAATAGCGAATGAAGCGAAAAGTGATAGGTTTCGTGTTAAGCAGTCTAGCTTAATGATCCGTCGGAAGAAATCAAGTTCTCGAGTAAGTGCGCGTTATTCCTTGATGGAGCCTGTACTATGATTAAAAAGGTAGGAACGAGTTAGTATACAATTATGAAGCGTCTGGAATGATGGCGAGCGCGGTGAATAACGATTGCGACGACGCCCGATGATACTTTTAACCCAGTTTCAAGTATCAATAGATCTTGATTGCGAGCGGAGGGGGTGGAATAGAGAGTGTCCCCTAAAATCGACACAGGGTGAGAGAGCCGAGGAAAAAATCGGAATGACACAGTAAAACCACCGCTAATGTTCTTTCGCATTAACACTCGACGGAAAGTATGCTCTCGGTGTAAAAAGCTCTGATCGATGGAGCGACCGGATTGGCCGAGCCACGGCGAGGGTTGAAATCAACCCCCGAAATACTTCTCCGGTGGGATCCTCGACGTACACGGCACCGGATTGGTCGGACGTATGCTCCGCCCCGTGGAAACTCACCCCCGTTTCGGTACCAGTAGATCCTGGTCTCGGCTGGGCAAGGACTATATGCTTCGGATTCACGATATTCCTCGAGCGTTTCTCATTTCAATAAATTCCTATTCAACGTTCTGCTATGCTGCACTCTTGAATCCAAGTAGATTGCTCTCGTGGTGCTGTTTCTTATTTTCGCCGGGAAAATCTCAGCTGAATGTTTTTATTACAATACAGCATAGAGCTGCGTATTGTTCGATTACCTGTGACTGATATTTTAGGGATTCGGAACGAGATATTTAGGATAGGCTTTATGATGGGACGTACTTTTATGGCCACTTTGGCCATAAACTTTTGCTACAGGTATGTAGCTGCGCTCGGACACATATCCGATCCCAAATTGTAATGATTATTGTACAGTTCGCGGTCGAGTGACGATCTTTTATCTTCTTGTACCGTAGGACCCGGATAAATGAAGGACCGATGGATCATCGAGACCCGAGGGACATAATTAAAATGAACATTATATTCCACAATAAAATGATTTTTGAAAATTTATTTCCCTTCATAATATTAGACTGCGGATGTTTATGCAATTTTCAATTTTTGTAGATAAATTTTAAGAAAGTGAAATTAAGTTTTCAGTGGTAACATAGTCTTTGTAGATCTGGAATAAATAAAAATCGTACCAAATTCTATCGAATTTTACATTCCAGCATTTTTTGGAAATTTTCAGATGCCATAAATGCATAAAGATCCGCAGTCTAATAATCATATTTAAACGCATGTTTGTTTATAATCGGGATCCGGTTAATCGAGATCCTACTGTATTTTACTTTTTAATAGAGTGAAGTGCACACTTTTCACTTTTCACTTCCTATGAGTGAATATGAGTGAAATCAATTATTAAGGACGCGTGTACTCAACTGATATTTAACTTTAATTTTCTTGAAAACGAAGCCACCCCCATGAAATTTCGTTCTTCTTGATTTTCGTCTTACTTCCAGCCATAGAATCGACTTGACCTAATTCGTACCATGACTGATGAGTAGACTGCGAATCTTTATGCAAAATAATGTCTGTGTCGATTCCAGGACACAGAAGCTAAATAAAAATTTCTTTTGTGTTTTAATTACTTTAATAAACTGAAACTGATACGTTGGCGTTCTAAAATTTTTTAATTATGTCCGCTGCTTCAAACTTCACGTGCCAATCTTTGTTATAAATGCATAAAATCCGCAGTCTAATTATGAGACACCCAAAATCACTGAAACCGTCAAATAAATCGCAGGGCAAGGGGTTAACGCAACAACGTCATAGTAAACTAGTAATCGGAATGTGAGATTTACGTGGCCGGTCGGAGAGGGTAGGTAAGGGTTCGAAATGAACGAATTTAGATTGTGAACGCAGAGAATCGTCGGAGCCGAGTCGCTCGCAGTTACAATAGAAATTGATTTCCGTGTACGACGTCCGAAAGGATCATCGACTGGCGTCGTAGTCGGAGCTGGAAATTGCCGGTGGAGAAATTCCCGTCGAGGAGTGCGAGGTTGCGGGTAGTAGAGGGGTGAACTGTCGCGCGGCTCTGGCAATGCGGGGTGAGCTCGAATCTCCGCCCCTTACGAAGATCCGCCCTCGGCTTCGAGGGTGCTTGACGGGCGAAACGGCGCGGAGGTAGGGAACACTAGCCGTCAAGTGCTCGTCGAGGACACTCAAAAACAACAAGGAGAGCCCTTCACTCGCTGCTGGAAGGACTTCTCGACGTGTCGGTCGGCTGTTTCTGTGCTTACGAGGACCAAGCGTCGTCCACGGGAACAACAAACGTCGAGAAAATTCGATAGTCGAAAGTGTTGAAACGTTTATCGTCGGGACTGTTCGCGTGTTGTGCCTGGACGATGAATTCGACAGGACCGTTTAAACGCCGAGTGTGCAGACGAGTGTGAACTTGTGAATCCGCGCCGAGTGAAAGTGGGGAATAAAGAAGGTACGAGAGAGAGAGAGAGAGATATAGAGAAAGTAACTCTATATAGGAAATAAAAAAAAAACAAAGAGAGAGAGAGAGAGAGTAAAGTTCGTGTGCAAAACGAGTGAAGCATTGAGGACATTCGCTAAACATGTACTGACGCCACTAAACATCTCCGAAACCTTTTCAAAATGGCGGACAAGAATAAGATTCTGCCCTGGTCGCTGCTATCCTATCCGACCAGTCTCTTGAATCACGTCTGGTACAGCCACCTTGCTTTCAATAATAGGTAAACGAACCAACAAAAAGAAAACCGTATACACCACGTGTACACCAAGCTTTTCCCAACCCCCGCGTTTTAGCGACCAACCCCCGAACGCGGAGCTGTATCCTCGCATGCGTTTCAGTTCGAGTATACTTTCTCGCGAACTAGAGCACATTAGTATATTCGTAGATGTATTAGAAAATTAGAATTACGTCGGAGACTGTCTTTGTTTCGTTAGAACTCTGATCCAGCACCGTTGCTTCGTTTTTCTGTTATCGTTCTAGGTACTGTCTCCTTTTGTTCCGTTAACCATTGCAATAGTTCTTCGCGTTCTTGATATCGTGATAACAGCCCATAAATATCGAGTACAACCACGGGAGAACAATATTCAGATCAAACAATAATGGACTCTTATCGAATAGTTTATCTTTCTTTTAATAACGCTATTCTCTAAACGCCGTTGAAACGGATAATTGGAAATGAGACTTCAAGTGCGTCCTATTGTTACTTTCCTTTACAGTAAACATTCGATTGTACTTTTTGGCGTTGGGAGGTAAACCTTGTTAAGGGGATTCGCGATAATCGCATGATAAGCTTGGTGATTTTGATAGATGCCCGAATTGTTGCACGTGGCTTCGCCGAAATGTGCCGGCGCTTATCAAAATCTGTTTCCGCTCGATTAGGCGCCGATATCGTTGTCAAAAATTATGCGCGTTGGTCCGTCGATTCGTCCTTCTCTTAAAGGAGACAAACAAATTGTAACTCTTCTCGGTCATAAAAATAAAAATCACTTTTGGATACCTCGAAGAGAACTTCAATTCTTCTTGGCTTCGCGTCGGACAACGAAATCAATGAACAAACTCAAACGAACTAGCAACCACTGGTTCAACATCGCTAGTAACCTTGCCGCCGACGCGTTACACTGCTAATAAACAAACAAATGTGCGATACGATTTCTTATCTGACCGCTTTCATTATTCAATCGCGCGATAAGTTTTGCATAACGCGATCGAACGGAGATATAGCTGAAGCAATTATTCGATAATAATTTTTAGAATGTGTGCAGCTAATCTAATCTTACCGGGGGTCCAAAATCGACCCTGGTTTCTACGTCGGACGGCGAAGCATAATTACCAAGCACGTTTATTCTAAAATAAGGAATCCCGATTCTCCAGAGAACAGAATTTCGGAGGGTTGAAAATAGTGTGCGAATATTAACGGGAGTCGCCTGTATATCTGCATCGAGCTTTCGTTAAAGATTTCTAGCGCAGGTGTTCCGTTCCACAGGGACGGAGTTAGACAATTTTCGAGAAGTTGTTTCATTAAAATCTTCCGTACTCCACGGAACTTCTTTCATTAAGCGCGGCGTCCTAAAAAACCTGGAAAACTACTTTTCTTCGTCGACGAGGAGAAAGTTCCAACGGGGATAATAAAGTTCCGCGGTCGTGGTCACGATAGCATCCGGCTACAGAAAATTTCACGGGCCGACGTATTGAGGAGACGCGATGGTGGTACGGGTTCGATTTTTCGGTCAAGATTTTGGGACGGCCATTCATCGAAACGCAGGAGCGTGGCCGAACGTGCCGCGATAATAGGTCGTTTGGCTTAAACTGGGATGCCGGGAGTTTGCTTCTGTGTTGGGGACAGGTTGTTTGGCAGGAAAACTGCAGGTATCCGCGGACCAGCTAGTCCCTCGACGGAAAAGACGCGTCTAATCGGGTCTTAACGGGCCGGTTAGCTTCTTGACGCTCGCCGCGCCGCGCCGCGCCGTTTTTACAAGCGACGGGACAACTTTGGGAATTGGATTGATTTGCACGGAAACCAACCTTTGTGCCCGACTTCTCGACTCGTGGTGTCTCTACCCTTTGACACCTTACTTTTAGCACGCGACGATGACCGTCAGACCAGAAGCTCTCATTTCCCTTTTCATTTCCGAATGTAGACCGCTGCGACGCGTAAACAGAGAGGGTAACTCTTTTCCCTGAATTCGTGCCCCCACCCCTCATCTGCCTAGCACACGGAATTAGAGCGTTCCTGCACGATGAAATCTAGATTCACTGTTTCTTATTATCCGACTCGACTTTCGCTGCATGGAGCAAGTTCTTTTATCGTATGATAATTAACGATAAAGTAAGAGCACGATCTAGATAACAATATTATTTGTGCAGTTGGAAAGCTGGCTGAATTGTTCGTCGACGGACCATTCTTACAATTTTATAATCGATCATGTTTAGGACTATTCACTGCTTTAGCATTTTCTTTTTATCAAGATATTTTTCGTAGTATCTCTTGTAGACAGTCTTTCTGTTAGTTCGAATGTAACAGAGTAATTCAATGACGATTTTTGATAGG
>CM052312.1:3365385-3419992 GCA_028455605.1 Lasioglossum malachurum
AACTGTATGTATCGTGACATGACCTTCGAGTGACCTTGAACTCGGAAAATGAAGATCAGAGTGGATCAACGCGTAACAAGATGCTGCGGAGAGCGCGAGAATCACGTATTCAGCAATCAAGAGCTGAAAAGAGAGCGCTTATAACAAAGGGCCGGCTCAAGGGCAAGGGAGAGGAGATCGTAGAAACGAAAAAAGGCGAAGTCCAGCGACGGAGGTCCCAATCAATGAAAGAAACCAAATTGATAGTTTGTCGAACGGCGGGACGTCCCCTAATATTTCCGAATGTAATCGAGGGGGTGTACACGGCACTTCGCGATCCGAGGAAAAAGGAGAAAATAGTTGAAGTGAACAGACAGAGAAAGGGATGAAAAAAAACGAAAAAAGTTCGACAATGCAGTTACGGGTCAGGGCGAAGAGGGTGAGTGGACGACACCCATGTTCCGGGGGTGTTTTATTGGCTGGTTTCCGTGGGGTGGAAATTCTCTGTAATGTATGAGATGTTTGCGTGGACTCTTTTAACCCTCTACCGCTTGCATACGTTACCCGGAGACTGTTCTCGGATGGTTCGCCCCCTTCCGAACCAGTCCAAACGAATTTGCGAATGTGTCTTACTAATTTTCGAATTGTTTTTTACGTATTTCATTAATTGATTTTTGCTGATATCATATATCGCGTTATATGAATTTGATTGATAAGTATTAACTTGAAGTAGTAAGAACAATGGAATAATTTAAAAATACTATATATACTGCATCATTTTAAAATTTCTATTCAAGAAGATTTTAAAAAATTTACTTGCCAAATCTTGCATCCCTCGAAATAATTAAAATACTTATTTCCATTTATCCATTTGAAAAATCGATTTTTCCCCAAATACCACCAAGTGTGGTTACAAATAGGAATTTTGCTTAATTGCAAGCACTGCAATATTATTTAATTTTATTATTATTATTGGACTAAGACTTTAAAAGATTTAAGGCCACCAGTATATTAGTTTCACCTTAACAAGATAATCAAAAGAAGAATGAAGTTTTGATTTGGCTCCTGTGTCTTGCAAGCAATGCAAACATGTTTCGTTTTGCATAAAGAGCCGCAGTCTAATTATTATTATTTTCTTTCAGGTGTCTCGAAAAGGCAGGTGGTAGAACTCTGTTCAGAGGTGGGATTCGATTAAACGCTAGTGAGAATAACGTGTAAAGTTGTCGTCGAAGGCATCGGCTGAAAAAGAGCGACGCAAATGTACAATCGATATCAATTAGGATGCTTCTTCCGGTCACGTGTCCTTGCACCCTCGTACGTTATCGCCACGTGTCCTACTGTGACTTTTAAAAAACGTTGATAAAGAGGGAGCGTCGTTTCCGGTTCCGATGCCAATCCACGAACAATAGTACCTACTCTAGCTTTGAACTGGATCACACGACCCGAAGGGTTATCAGAAGTGGAGCGCAACCCTTATTTTCTGGAATGCCTTCTCCCGACGAAACCATTGACATCCGTTATAATTGCCGCGGAATATTATCAGTCAAATCAAAAATATTGTAGATAATAATTAGACAGCGGTTTTTAACGCATTTGTGACAAAAACGAGTAGGTGTAATTATTGTTACATTATTTTCAACCCATTAACACTAGAACTACCGAGTACTAAACGCAATTGGCGTACATTGCCTTATATTAATGCAAAGTTGCATTAATTTAGATTTCATTTGAGTTTTGTTTAAATATGTGTTTCAGTGAGGAAGTTCGCTAAAACAAATCTGGAACTAGTGTTAAACTAGTTCTAGTGTTAAACATATCAAGAAAGGAAATCAATTTCTATTTTATTCCAGTTTGTTGCAATTCGGGTGCAACGTTTTCATTTTGCATAAAGATCCGCTGTCTAATAATGATGTAAGTACGAAATGATAATTCATTTGAATGTACTGTTCGTTCCCGAAAAACGGGATGGTAAAGTTTTTCTCGTGCTAGAATTGCCTTTCAAGGCGCGTTTAGTGTTTGTTCGATCAGGATTCTTTCGACGAGCCCGACGGAAATCTGAATGTCCGTCTGCCATCGACACGGGAAGGGGAAAGGAAGAAACCCGCCGAAAGTTTTTCAATCTCGAAAACTTTCTGGCCGGCAGTCTATTGTGCTGGCGAGCAGTTTGAAAGGAGTCTATGGACGTTGAACGGTCGAACAACCGATGTAAGACTTGGTCGAGAGCCTTCTGTGTGAGTACATGAAGTTCCTGACACTGGTAATTACTGTCTGCGTCAACCGATCCCAACTTCAATCGAAATTCCAACTGCTGTTCCATAACTGTCGCTTTTTCCGAATGTTCGTGGGAATAAATTCCCAAAAAAATGGAATAATATAGCACGTTTTAATATTAAAAAAATTGTGGTTCGATTTCGTTAGCGTACTAATGTGTCTCAGAGTTCGAGATCAGAAGAAGATGACGTCGTCCAGAGAATCTCGAAAGGCGAAGCTGAGTGCATAGCATCAATTGGATTGTTGCCAGATAGCTTGCATCGCTCGAGATGATAAGTCTTTGCGGGTGGAAAAACTCTAGGTAGATTAATCAAAGCAGAAATTCCCGAACGGCGAGCGACCACCGACAAAGCATATTCCCCACTAAGAATGGATCGTTTCCGGTTCCGCTCTCTTTATGGTACATTGCGGCCCAGCGATGTATTAAGATTACTTAATCAATAAATCCCTGTACGGAAAACTAATTCGTTTTTCACCGGGAACCACCGCGCTCCTCTCTACGCAATTATCCCTTTGGCAGGGTTGCCAACTGTTCAACTTTTTTATTCGTTCGTCGAGAATACTCGAGCTGAAGAAACCGAATTCAATAGCGTTTCATTGTTACTACCAAATGCTATTCATGTCGATGCAATACTATAATTATGCCGATTTCTTTGCTTAAATAAGTGTGCATTCAGATATTTTTTATATAATTCATAAGTATATTTATAAATATAGAATATATATACAGGGTGTCTCAGCTGAAGGGAGCCACCTAAATATCTCCTTTATTTTTAATTGCTCGAATGAAGGAGGAATATCATAGAAGAACAATTTCTTTTGTCCCGTTATTTTTTCATAGTTTTTTCAAGGTCACCGTAATTTCTTTATCAGTGAAACTCTTTTTTTCCATTTTATAGGGGCTGAAAAGATACATTTGAATATGCGCGAGTCATTAACAAGATGGAATAAAAAAATATAAGTTTTCCCGATAAAATATCATGGTGACCTTGAAAAAACTACGAAAAAATAACCGGACAAAAAAATTGAAAATAGAGAAGATATTTAGGTGGCCTCCTCCAGCTGAGACACCCTGTATAATACTGTCAAATCTATCAAGAAACTGTGAAGCGCTGAAAATAATAGACGGTTGTTGGCAACAAAATTAAAAGACAATTCAGAGTGCAATTTGTGAGCACAAATTCTGGTGGATTATAGCACATCCTTGTGATCGAATGTTGTTATTGAATTTTGAGTTGAATTGTTTTTAGCAATTTCCCTCGATCGAATTGAACAAACTGCTATTCGAATTCGACAATAACTGCGACGGCGATCGCAGATATATCGGGTCACAATGTTTGGTCACTTAAGTGTGACTAACGATCTGCTAACTGGCGTCTAAACGAGTCTATGTGTATTTAACACGTGTTTAACCATTTCGCGCACGCGTCCCGTGTAAACAAGTTGCTCGACTTTTCGTTTCCCAGAGGACACTGGTGTCTCGGCTCGGTGCAAACACCATGGACGCAACTCGCTGTTCAAAGAAAACTATGCGACGGGGCTGTGAACGGAAATACGAATTGTTATTATAGTCGCGATGTCCCATAGTTGCTCGTCCGATTGTATTAGGTTGGCAACTAAATTCGCGACCTTTTGTTTCGTAATTCTTTTATTGTGTCACTATAACCTCACTCAGTGACCATTCCTTTTGAACTGTATGTATATCATTGGAAAGCTCCGAATTTTTGTGTTAATTTGATATAAAATATTCGTGCTTAAAAAATATACAGGGTGTTCATTTGAAAACTTTCCAGCCGAATATCTCGAGAAGTATGAAAGATATTAAAAAAGTGTAAAACCTAGGATTTCGAGGGAGAAAGAGGGGGGCGGTATCAGTTTTTTATTTCGTGGCGTTTTCACAGTCATTTGGAGGTCAACTTTGTTTTTTCAAATTGCTGGTCTTTTTACGTACAATAAGATCCCACAATAAAAAATATAGATTTCCATTTAAAAAAACAAAGTTGACCTCCAAATGATCTTGAAAACGTCACCCAAATCAAAAACTGATACTGTTCCCCTCTTACCCCCTCGAAATCCTTGGACACGTGTTTTACACTTTTTTAATATCTTTCATACTTTTCGAGATATTCGGCTGGAAAGTTTTCAAACGAACACCCGGTATATAAATTACTTCGTTTGAGAAAACGTGGAGGTCGCGAACTTAGTTGCCAACCTAATAGTTTCTACGAAAAATTTCATATAAATTGTTGCAAAAATGTAAGCTTCTCAATTAAAAGTTAAATAGCATGTTTATCTTCTTCTATTCTAAAAAGGAATGGCTAAAAAATGTTCTTTTATAAATTCGGTTTCCTTGATGATTTTAAGTGAGTCATGCATCTCCTCAGATCTTTCGAGTTGTGCTTGAGCGAGGACTCTAGCATAAGCAGAGGATGCAAACTCGCGTAAATCAACGTCCCCGGCAACAGAAGAAGTGAGGGAAGGTGAGTAGTGGGGGAAATATTGTAGCGTTTCTTTTCTGGCCAGCAGCTCGTTTAAGCAGATTTAGCCGCGAGGCCAGGAAACGTTTAAGAGGGTGAACACCCTTGCAAGGGAGCTCGGTGCAAAGTAGTCGCGATTAGGGGACAAAAAAAGAAACATCTCCTCCGCCCTGGCCAATACAACTTCTCTCGATCCGAAGTGAAAAGCTGTCTATTGTGTCGCTCGAGTCGTGATCACGGTGCGGAGGCATCGATATATTTTTCCGTCGCGTCGATTTATTTTTCTACAAGGGATATATAGTCGCAGATGCCATCGAATCGTGTGATCTTCCCGAATGTTCTCCTTCGTCGCTTCCTATCGGAAGGTTAGTTCCGTTTTTCAACCCCTTGTGCTACGGTTGCAGTGATATTACTGAAACTTCTTCGAAAATTGAACATCAACAATTGCAGTCGAAAATGCAACAGCTGCGAAATAATAATGGAAAAACTTCCCCGTAATTTTTTAAGAGAACAATCGAGTTTCGACCGACGGCTCCTGTTGCAAATTTTATCCTCGCGGTGAGTAGAATACGATGAAATAAAAAAACATTGTTGACCTTTTGACCTTGAGAAAAATGGTCCCGCACGAAAATTCATGGAAAAATTAGTGGAAGTTGTTAAATACTTTCTTCGTTCCTCGTTGAGAAAGATAAATAGACTGCGGATTTTATGCATTTATGACAAAAATGGGTGGATGTAGAAAAAACATTAAGACGATTTAACAAGGTCCATATGTAATTATCAAGTTATTAAAATCGTTAAAAATATATGGAAATTTTGATGTCGTTCCTTCATCCTGTAAGTGACGAAGATAATTTTTATTTTGCATAAAGATCCGCAGTCTACTGATAAATGAAGGCACGAGAACAATTTAAGTGTAAAGAATACGACCAACCGAGTAGACAATTTTTTATTGCAGAAATACGCGGTATTCCAGCAGGCGGTTTCCGTAGTCGCGTCGTCCGCGTTTAACAGGCTTATTCACGGAACACCGAGCGACCCATTGTAACTCAATTCGAGTAAACGTCGGCTTACGACGACGGGGACAGTGTTTACCGACGCCGCTGGATTCCCGTGAACGAATATTCGGGCGAAATTGAGCGGGAAATCAATGCACGCGCTAACGCCCCGGTTGAATGCCGTGTTTTCACGAATTTCCAGAAGCTCGCCGTCGAAATCCGTCGGGATAATCTCGTCTCTGCTGCGATCACCCCCTTTAAAGCCCCACCGCGCGATTCTTCCCTCGAAATCTGTGAATCGTTCGCCTAAACGCGAATGATGTCCGCATGCTAATCTCGGCAAGTTGGCGAGACTACCAAAAATGTTGCACAGCAAAGAATTCACGGTGGTCGGTCGAATGTGAACCGAACTTTTCCCGGAACTTTATTAAAATATTGTAAAATAATTATACATAATTATTAGACTTGATTAGCAGCCTTTGCAGATATTGGAAATAGTACAAAATTCTTCGACCACCATATCATAATTTTTTAAGAGAACGGTTGAGTTTTGATGAAAACAAACCTTTGACCTTCCGACCTTGGAATTATTGTAATTTTTCATCCTTATATGAATTCTTTAGTTCGGAAATTTCTTATCGACGGCAGAGTGTGGGCCGTGGTTATTGGATCGCGTGAAATTCTCACGTTTACGTGAGACGTATTAAGCAATAACGGGGGCATCATCGGAATCTCAAGTATCTATTAGTTTTAAAAGAAGAAGCGAGGGAGGGGTGTAGGAGGGAAGGAGGTAACGGTAGTCACAAGAGAGCGATAAGATCGCGAGAAAATACGGTTGACACGCGGTGTGTTGTTCCCGATGAATCCCGAACAGTTTCGTCATTCGTGCACGCGCGTATCACCGTAACCATCGGTTAATGGTCCGAGCGCGTGCTCGTCCCATTGTCACGGGGCCAAATAACCCCGACAGGGCGTGGGAGGGTCGGTGAATGCATAGCCGCGAAATTAGGGTGTTTCCGACCGGTGGTTGCCCAGTGTATTCCTCGACACGGCCCTTTAATCGTGATCGCTAAGGGGCCTTAAATCACACGCGATCCTGATACGGCTATTAACAACCGTTTACAGTATCGTTCGACACTAATTTCGCGCTCGCATCTGCTGGGGCGAGATATCTGAACATTATTAGGTTGTTGCATACGGAATGCCCGGTTTTAATCAATTTTCACACAGTCGTGTACCAGAGTGTTACAGTTTCCTCGGCATCGCGACTCCCTTTTTTACTTTTTAATTGCATTAGATTATTAAATATCTGGGCATCTAGTCTAATTACTACTAATCAATTTTTATAGACAAAAAAGAAAGTGTTACCAAATAAAATTCTGTTTTAATTGGTAACCGAATTTCTAGACCATCCTACTAAATTCTGTTGAATTTAATGCTCCAGCATTTGGTCACCCTCATCTTTAAGAGAGAAAATATTTACTATAGATAATGAAAAATTACAGACACCGCTAAAACAGTTCATCGAAATCGCCCATCATGCTGCATTCGTTGCAGGTCCTTAGTACTTCGAGTTGACGCGCTAATGTGCACGGTATACTGTCTACGCTTATGTGTGTGTGTGTGTGCGCCGCGTGCGTCCAAGGGGTGGAAACAACCCCTGCTCACCTGGGCAAAGGCGTGGCTTTCGCGACAGTGGTCGATATCGCGACTACGACCCGGCAGAGCACACCCCCCTCCTTCCATAGTGTTCGCAGCCAGGAAAAAATGAAGCCAAGGGCGGAGGGGGGAAGGAAGAAGCTGAGAAGACTCCTAGCTAAAAAGTATTTACACTTCTTCACTTTGGATGTACACATAGCGCACCAATCGCCCAACATGAAAATTTATGCTTGTAAAAAGAAAGAGTTTATTAACATCACTTGAATTTTTATGAAGAGTTACAACAATTAGTGTTAGAATAATTGCGTTCGATATTAACAAAGTGATCGCCTTTCTAAAACCGTAGCAAATATTAATTGAACAAGTTTTGAAATAATATAGAGTCTCCGAATTTTAATGGGAGTGACTGTAGTTCAATATCCTGAAACATGTTACGAGACTGGTTCGTGTGCGTGAAATATGTTCGTAAACTGTTTAACCAAGTTGTTATTTGCGCGACAACGCGAAATATAGAGCGACAGTCCGCGAAAATGGAGCGAGTCACGCGGCATGATCACGTCGAAAATTGAAACGAGCAAGAAACGGAAAGGAACAACGATAAAGAGAAGGAACGATAAGAAATCCACTAAACTCTGTCGTGATATATTTTTATGATGGCCACATCGGCTGGCTTCGATCCAACTGCGATATCGTTAACAGCTTTGCTGTCGCAGCTCGAATTTACTCGTTACCGCGCCTGATACCGCCATTTTCCCATTTTCTTCTGTGATCTCTCATCGACAACTATTTTCGTAACAAGAATTGTATCGTACATACATTCGAGTAACGATACGAGCAATATATTTCTTTATTTTTCATATTCTTCTCTCGAAACCGGCCTCACCGAGTCTGTTTCCCACGTTCGCGTCGGAAGCTTTCACCGTCGGCTTCCGAATAAGATCTTGAACGGTGTAAGACTCGATGAAAGCAGCTCCTTAACGACTAATTAGCCGCAACAGGAGGTTTCATTCACTCGACAAGATGTGCCTGTTGCACTTTAATATCTACCGGAAATTATATGAGAGTGAGAACACAATACAGTAATTATTACAATAAAGTAATTTTGCTTTTGTTGGTCCTTCAATCACAGCTACAAGTTCACCAGTTTCAGTGCCTAACTGTTAAAAACTTGCTGTACCTAAGATTCTTTTCACTCAAGGTCATTCCAAGGTCATAGAAGATTTTGTAGATATTTACCTAAGATATTTTAAAAACAAAAACTGCGACGAACTTGAACTCTCGAAAGATGTAGCACTGGCGAAATTTGTTTGCCTTGAGCCACCCCGTATATTTAACTGGTGAATTTTAACAAATATGGATTCACTCGTCCGAGTGAATGATTCCAGCTAATGTTGAACGAAACAATATCACGCTAATTATATTTGGATCATGAACGCACTAGGGGTGGGTTCTTCCATACCTAGAGGAAGATCGGATCTAAACATACCGTGTCAGCGTTATGCCAGTAAAGTGCTAGTTTGTGTAACCGGATGCGACGTAATAGCCAACATGGAAGTGCGTCCTATATCCATCCATTGTCTCGAAATCGGTGGAGGTAGTGCAAACCATCATTTCCTATCTTCAGGGAAGTTTGACTTTTTTCTGACGTCCTGGACTAATTAGAACGATCCTGAATTATTGGCCGATATTAATGGAATTTTATAACAAAAATGAGTAAGCAAAACACCATCGAATTCGACGTTTTACCAAGGAGGAAAAAAGAGCGCGAACGTGATTGGCGCGCAGCTAGAAAGCGAAGACTAACATGACCACAATTACACGCTCAGGGGATGGTCCATGGTGGGCGCGACAATTGGCCGGATGTTTCCCCATTGTCAGGAGCGGTACGCCGTGCAGTATTGTCCGGAATTTAGGGGCGAGTTGAAAAGCGGCGATTCCGAAGGAAATACCATTTAAACGTGGAAAATTTCGGCATTGTCGGTTGCGCGCATCGATTGACATCGTTGTCGACGGAGCAAATTCCGCTAAGTAGAATGCGATATCGGGGCACCGCCGATCAAAGGGGAAGAGGAAGATCGAGGCACCATAGATCCTCGCAGTGACCCAAAGAACAAGGAAAGAAACTACAGCAAGACTGGGGAGAGAAAAATATATTGTTGTAATTTTCTCTGATATTTAGAGAACATGAACCACTTTTTGTTGATGTCATTTTTTGATTATTTTAGAATGCTCTTTTTCGTCCTCGAAAAAGATACAATTGAAAATCTAACCACAAAAATATTCAACACGTGGAGACATAACTGGCGGAGAATCTATACTAAAATCTATATATTGGTGCGAGTAATAACCTAATACAATGGAGAGCTGGAAAATGAATAATCGACGATCGTGATCGAAATAAGAGGGTGTACACCCCTCAGAGCCACCCTTGCCATCAGACTTTAAACAGAGATTTTAAAGTCAAGTTCGGCCGCGGTTCACCGTGATCCTCGTGCGATTCGATCTTAATTTTTCGAGCACATAAAGATGTACGAATCACGTAGTCGATCGAGTGACAAATCGACGACAACAGATTTTATGTTTTCATTTGGGAAAGTGCACGGTTCACCCCCTACGAACGTATTGCTCTTTATCGATTTTCACTTCTCCCGAATTGAGCGAATAAATCGACTGAGAACTGACCATTCGATGTTGGGAAATAACACAATTTGTTGAAACAATTCGCGTTTCATTCGTATGATGCGATCAAAATTATTCGTCGAATTGTTCGACGGAATGGAAAATGATTTGATCTGGAAATGGAAGATTGAAGTGGAAGATGAATCAGATTATTATGTAATAACTAGACTGCGGATCTGCAAAATAAAAATAGTCTGTTATCGATTGCAAGAAATAGGAACTAAATTGAGACTTTCAATTTTAAAAATTTTCCAACAATATTGAACTTCATCTACTCAATTTTGCTGTAAATGCATAAAGATCCGCAGTCTAGTAATAATTTTTCAAATAATTTCTGTGGGCGACGGCGGAGCCCGCTTAATATTTAAACGGAACGAGTGCTCCACGAAGGAGAGGTCCTCCAGAGGTTTAAGTAGGCTAGGATAGGTGTCCGACACACGTGACTGTGGCAGCGGACAAATTTCATGAATGGTCGACCATCGATCTCCTTTTGCAAAGAAGTGCAAGACGGAGTAGGGTGGGGTGTCGAAAAAGCAGGAACAGAACGAACGAGATCGACAGAGGTGACGGAAACACGGGACACGCCTTGTCGGGCACAAGGGGGGGTTTGCCAGTTTTCTCCCGTCGAGACCGAAAAATCAGTGGCGAGGACCATCCCCTTTGTACCCCCGGCTAGTGTCACCATTACGCAGCCCTTAAATGGATTTAAACGACCGCGCCAGCAACAATGCTGGCGACACGCAACCGAGCCAGCGGTACTCACCAGCTGGCGAACAATTTTTTGATTTATCGTCCGTCTGACTTCTGCCCCGTCGCATTCGAAACGCCGCCGCGCCGATCAGGGGGATGCAGAGGACGGATAGAGAGTTGTCCTAAGCACACAGTTCCGATTCCTTCCTGAAGCGATTGCTCTTCCTTTCATTTCGATTCCTCGAACGCTCTTCTAACTTTCGCTGACGAGCTACTGGACATGGAGAAATTGTTTCATTGCATCATAGCAGAAGTTGAACTATTTTCTCCAGGAATAAAAGGTACTTTCATAATATCAAAACAACCTTGAAGTAACCTTGAGAAAACAAAAATAAAAATTTTTCCTCGTCGCAGTGACATTCTACAGAGTAAACGATGGCAAAAGTCCCTCTGCGCATATCCTGGGACACCCTATATAATTATGATTGAAGGTCACGCGACGGTCAACATATCGCGCATCGTTGAATTCGTTTCTGTACGACCTATAATACTGTTCTAATGAAAATATGTAGTCCTGTCTAAAAACTTTGATGACCTTGAGAAAATTTTGAAGCGTTTACGGTGAGCCGTCGGAGTTTCTTGCGGAATTGTTTCGTTTTTGTTCAACGCCGTTCAAGATACGAGGGGGCAGGCCCCCATAGGTGTGTTCGCCGGTGCACCCTCTTCGGCTACCCTTTCAGCGTCGTGCTCACCGTGCGAGCACACCCCCGAAACGTCAGAGGCTAATTGATATAAACGCGGGGAGTAATATACTTGTCATATAAGCGAAACCCAAGCGCGCAGCTACCACCCAGAAGGGAGAAAGACCAACTATACATGTCGGGGCTTAGAAGCGTTCAGGCTGGATTACGTTAGTCGATATTAGAGTCGGCGGTCTGATGTCGGACGATCGCCATTAGCATATGAATACAAGGACTACGGTTGTGCGGCTACGCACCAACGTAATTCGCAGCGTGTACACGGGATTGAAATCTTTATTGGCTAACGCGTCGCGTCGGTTTCCGTGTCCCGCCCTGTTCACGCGTCTGGGTCCTTAACGTTTGCTCGAATAACGCGTGCAATGTATCAGACAACAAATCTTACTCAAACGCAAACATAAGGTTAGGGGATCGGTCAGGCCTGACCACCTCCGTAATAACATTATTGGAAACATTATTTTTGTATAAGTGTTTAAATATACTGTTCAGTAAACATTCTCGTGCAAAGAATCCGACCGTGAATAGTATATTTTCCTTAATACCCTTCAACCCTCTTTTCATGTCTCATTTACAGCTACCCTTAATTGTAGTATCTTCCTCGCTCCCTATTATTTCGAATGACAATGTACATCTGCGATGACTATATCTCCGTTAATTGACAGGATTGGACGGTGCATCCTGTAAGATCTCCGTATACTTGTTGCTAATTACTGTTGTAAATTACTTTTATGAACGCTATGAAAATTGTTGTACTACAGGGATGATTCCTGAGGTGATTCGAAGTAGCTGTTTCCTTTGCGAAAATGTTCTGCGCGGCTTCGTTCAGGAGTTATCAACGAAAAGCAGACCGGCCGATGCGAATGCAATGCCACGCCCACCGCTTCTCATTGGCCCGGTGTTTTCCACTAATAACTCCCGAAGGAAGCTATGGAGAAGATTTTCACAAAGGTAAAAGTTGCTTCAAATCACCTGAGCAACTGTTCCTATCAATTACTACAATTTTGAGACACACGATTTGCTGAGTCTGCTACAGGAATTAGGGACGTATCGAGACTTTTGCAACAAGCCAATGTTCAAAAGAAATTTCCACGAAACTTCATTCTCCCCATGACTGTGCATAAAGACAGGATACGAAGAGGTAAGCTAGTGGATCGTTTTCAGTTACATTCCGGGTTGAAATCATGTCATCAAATAATGTAGACAACGACGGTGGACAGGATAATCCTCGGGGGACATGTATAGCGGGCGCGTGCTACCAACGAGGAGAACGGATATTGTCTTAGCAAGTTTCGTAAGCTTGGCAGGGGTTCACCCTCCGGGCCCATAAATGTATTCATGGCTGCGAGCAGGGGGCTCCATAGGGTTCTGGTTAACGCCGCCTGGAATCACTGCTGTCGATATGAAGCCTCGACGCCTAATAAAGATTGATGACGTTTAATTAAATGCTCGATAAAAACGGCGCGCGGTCGTTCCGCCGGCGAAAAGCTTCCCCCTCCAGGACAATAGGCGGTTAACGAGGCTTTTTAAATCGACCGCTGTCGATTACGAATCGTGACTACGCCGTGATGTTTAAAGCTTCAGCATCGAGCGATACGTAAATCTCAATTAGAGGATCTTGAAAATCGGGAGCCTCGTAATCCGAAAAACTACTTTCCAACCCTGAGGGCCAAAATGACAATTCGCAGTTTGGACGAAAGTTGAATTTACTCGGATGTGTAAAAAAATAATTTTTAAAAATTTACCTCAAGGTTTCAACCATTTTTGAAATGCAGCAAATAATTAATTTAGGTGAGACGCTGAACTGAATCACTCTGTAGCAAACTTGAAAATATGGAAGAAGCTACGAAGCTGCTGCAAACTGTTCCAATTCCGAAAAATCCTATAAATAAAATAGGGGAGTTATCTTGGAGGCTACACGTTCTTCCGAAGTGTCGGGCACATTAAGGTCGACTTGGAAAAATGTCGCGAAAGGTGCGAGTGACTCGCGGTGTATTGTTGCGGAGCATCTGCCCATTCACAATGGTAATGGGCGTGAAATTTCCGAAATCTCAGTTGGTCCTAAAGTCAACGACGCTGCTGGAAAGATGCACGACCAAGGGAGCGCTGACAAATTCTGTTTTATGGCTGTGTGAAGACCAGCTGGTTCAGGATCGCGCCTCCCAGAGGAACTGCGCCCACCGCTGGACGAAATGTTTATTGTTTGCGGTCGCTCTTCTCTTCACCTCCATCCGTACGACGTGTAAAGCGCATCACTGTTTAGTTATTTATAATGTAGAAATATATTGAAAGCTTCCTGATCACTCTACGTCATCTAACGTCACGCTATTCCTCGAGATGCCTGATTAGGCTTTGGCAATGCTAGATTTAGCATTACCAAAATAACTCCACTTCCGAACATGCAATTCCGAACAGAAAGTAGCGTGAGTCGTGTAATCCTACGATTAACAGAGAGGCACGAGATCTTTCAGGAAATAAATTTTTTCAGCTGCAGCCCCACGCACACACATACACACAGAAGTTCGATCTTCGTGTCTCGTAAAGGAGAAGGGGGACGCGTTGTCGCGTGAAATCGTGTCTACCCAAAATATTTGTATTTTCCGTGCATTGTCCATTCACACGGAGCATTGTCGGCGGCCATGGGCCCGTGGGATGCCCGACAGGACCGCAGAATGGCCTGTGGTCACGAAATTTTCATGAATGACTGCTGCGTCCCCACAGTAGCCCACCCAAATTGCTTAAATATCTTCAAATGCGACGCCTTTGAACGTGTCAGTTTTGGCTCACAGTCGGGGACAAATTCTAACAACTTTGTTTAAAACTCGAGCCGACCCAGTTTCTCTTTTAAAAAATGAATATCTCTCCGTATGTGTCTCCCCGGTTTCTGAGAAAATCCCAGAGACCTCAGCAAATGCTGCTAGAACGTCCAACAACAAGTTCGCCAGTTGTTAACTAGGGAACGTTGCGTGTTTCCAGGGTGGAAGAGCTGCGAAAGCAGAAGTCTCGCAGGGACACAGCGATAAGAAAGACGGTGGCGTGTTACTGCGCAAAGGACTGAGGACCGGTGAGCAGGGACCGGTGAGCGCATGATCCTCCTGAGGCTCGTAAGGTGAGGAGAGCAGCTAATAAGGCGTATCAGTTACCAAGGAGACGAGGTTCTCCTTAACGGCGAAGAAGAATGGCGGACCAAAGTAAGAAGAGGAACCAGAGGGCTCGCCCGGTTGGAAAACTCATAAGTTTCAATTTACCTAGGGATCAGCGTCCTCCGACGAGCTTTACGAGGCAAACGGTCCGCCTTATATTGATTTTCACACATTTCAACGATCCCCGGAACGTTTCTATTTCTCCCAGAACGAACATCACCCGAATCGAACCTGGACATCGCGATTAGCAAGACCCCGCTGACCTAACAATCCTACTGTCCACTAGTTGCCCGTAGTCCGTCGTCCAGTGAATTTAATTTTCATTATCAGATCACTCGATCGGAATGCCGTGGTCGAACGAAATGATTTCCAGGATTAAAATCTCAAAATTAGACCCAGTGTCCGCAACGCGACGATGCTGTTTGTTTTGCTGCAGCCGCGACGCGACTCCGTGGTCCGCGGTGCGAGCTTCTTCGTCATCGGTACGGTTTTAACTAACTGTCTCATTCATCCTGTTTCGCAAGCCAGAAGCACCCACGCGTCGTCGTCGCCACCCTACAACAGTGATTTTTGTCTTGGTCGTGCCTTGATCTTCGACAAGACGTTGGAGCAACGCGTCGTAGCAATACGTTGCGTCGTGGTTACTTCACAAGCAACACGTCCTCTGTCTCTCGCAATACCGTTGGCATTAACCCATTAACTACCGAGCGGTGAAACGAGATGATCTTTGCACGAACAATTATTTATTAGCCCTTTGCACTCGAAGCTGTTTTAACTCGAAAATTAAACATATCTTTCGATTTAGAATATCTCCATTCCATGTGATCTTTTAAATTGTATGTATATGAAATTGATATAAATAATCTAAATGTTTAGTACTTGATTGGATACCGATATATTTAATCTCAACAAAAATATTCTGTAAACAGGAGCCAAGTCCCTATGGCCGTAAAAAGTTGTGAGATCAAACAAAATACGGTACACGTAAGCTAACGAACTTGGCTCCTGTTTACAGGATGTTTTTGCTGGAATTTCATCAATTTTTGTTGAGTTGTTTTTTTCATCAGTATTTGATGCGACTTCGAAGCTAATAAAACGTATACTTATGTATGTTAAGCTGCTATGTTCTATCCTACCTATTTCGTAATGTTTTTTTTTTTCAATACAACCCCTTTATGGTGTAAAATTTCAAACTTTTATAATTATTCCTTTGAGTGTTTGTTATGGTGGATCCATGTACCAAATTTCAAGCTTGTAGGTCAGTGGGAAGTACCCAAAAGGTTTTGATGATCTGTCAGTCAGTCAGTCAGTGACAAATTTAGCGATTTTTGAGGTCCTATATCCCGGAACCTACTAATGTTGGAAGATTAATGTTTTGTCAATATTGAGACATGATAGCATTTAACAAGTGTATTTGTAAATTACATCTCTCCATAGTTTTAATGCAGCGAAGAGTACAAATTATAAATGCTAGCAACAAGTTCTTCTGGCCTATGCTAACTTGCAATAAAGTGAAACTAAACTCTGTCGAATTTTATATTCTGGCATTTTTATAAACTGATGAGACCTGTAATTATTTGCGCACGAACCTATGGTCGGGAAAAAAGCTCCACCCCGTGAGCAATGGCGAAGGTGTGGGTGGTGCGAAACGAAGACGTCTAAATTTGAAACGGGTCTGAAACGAAGAGCTGGGAATTGGGTCAAGTCGCGAGAATTAGGATGTTCGAACGTTCACGTGTGTCCGTGCAGTTCCATCGGTCGCGATTCGGCAAACTACGATCAAATACGTTGCAAACTGCGACAAAATTGTTGGTAACAACGTCGATATTAATCTAGCCGAACCAGAGTCTTCTAAATCCACCGTAGAAGCAAATGCCGAAAGCGAGTCGACCCCAGAAACCGTAAATTCGAAATTTTCATTTCAAGGTTGCTACCCCCGCAGTTCAAGAGGATTTTCAGTCACGCGATGAAAACTGAATCCCCGAGTTAATTAAACGGGATCTCGTGTTGGTGTGATGAACAGGTATAATTACCTTGTACGATAATACTTTGACTGGTGGGAAAAAATTCATTGGAGTGTATGAACATTTATTCGAAATGATTAGTCGCCAAGGTACAGCAGTCAAGGTCAACAAACTTTTTTATTGCATCGTGTCCTATTCGTCTAAAGGATACAAATTGCAACAGGAGCCACCGGTCAATAGTTTTCTTGAAAAATTACGGTGGAGTGCTTTAATGTGTTCTTTCTACAGATTTTAGGGTGACAGTGCAGTCACGCGTGAGAACGTCATGGGGGTCTATCAACGTCGAGCACGCTGCTTTGGCCGTGGCCGAATTGAAAATAAATACACCTCATCTCTACACCTGTATCGCCGGGTCGAACGGTTCGCGGCAACCAAAATAGAGTTGCATTCGGAGCACCCGGTATATGCGTGCTAGGAGGTCGCTGCGAATGACCGAGGAGTGCCAAATCAAGAGGATCACCTTTCTTCCCTCCTTTTTACCAGTTCACTCTTACCATGCTCGACTTTGTTACTACACTTTCCCCTGTTCAATTACTCGCATAATAGTATCTACCACCTCAAAACTTTTAGTGTTTCAAGCATAAACGAACGTGTCGACCGCAGTAGCAAATATTTATCTTGCATTGAAGTATTAGGTCATTCGGAAAGCCATTTCGTTTTCTCAAGGAAAAACGAAAGCTAATTTTGTTACCGTTCGGAATAAGTTTTATGACATTTTGTTCTATGATTTTTTACGATTTTTCAGGCAACTTAACTCTCTGCACCTAGTTTCTTCCGACCTAGAATATTCCCATTCCCTATGATTTTTGAAATTTGATGTATATGAAATTGATATAATACCTCATACAATCTTTAAGTGTTTAGTAATTGATTAGATACACCGACATATCTAATGATGTAAACAATATTTTGAATAATAATACAGCATTTTTGGTGAGTGGCGCCTCTCTCGACTTCGATTTTGATAATCTTTTGATAAAAAAAATGTTGACCCGATGGTACATCCTCTCAGCACACCATTTTTTCTTCCAGATAGATATACCAGGAATAAATGATTATTACTAATAATAAACAGAAACAATGCCATCTCGACACGAGGAACGCAATTACTTTCCGAACGACCTAATAGTTACTTCATTAAATACAAATGTATTTATGTTGGAGTAGCATTAAAGGAAAATACTTGCCAGGAAAAAGATAATTAATTGCAAGTCCATTTTTTGAAAACGAAATAAATGTCTGACTGTCTTACCAGGAAATTCTGTTTTTAATGTTGCCTTAAATAGACGGTTGCAAAATATCGAAATAAGGCGGAGGAATGCGTGAATCGTAGTATATTGTCGAAAGAGCTTTCGGTATTTCAGTATTCCGATGGCGTCATGATCTCAATCATACTGCCGTATTTTCGTGTTCGGTGACGTAGGGATTTAAAGATCACTTGACGTCAGTGCACGTGTATTTAAACAGATGTATTTGCGCTGGAGTTGAGCTCATGACCATTAGTCAGATCCAAATCTCGAGCGATTTGATAAATCCTTCAATAGCACCGAATCATTTATTTTCGCTCAGCTCAAGTGGACCATGTGCAACACAAAAAGAAGATACGAGATCGATCCACTATTTTACGCAACCTGTGCATATACAGGGCGTCTTCCGGTAGCCAGGTAAGAAAATGTAAAAAAAGAAATTTGTTCGTAAAAAATGAAAGTCACCTTCATTTTTACGATGTACACACTGTACATCCGACAATATAGCGTGAACGTGATATTATTTTCTGCAACCTCGTACGAGCAATGACATTTTCGTGACAGATATACACAGAAATCACCTTGGGGAAGGTCTCTCCTCAAGGTTCGAAACATCAGATGATATTGCCAATGTCAATTTGGCTTCTGCCTCGTCACAATTTAGACACGAGTCTTCAGCAACAGGGTTTTAACATCGATCACGGCAAAAGAAAAAACTATAAAACACACACACACACACACACACACACACACACACACACTCTAGTTCCCTAAATAGAAAAATCGTGCTGATAGCATCGAAATAAACACACTCTACGTCCTCGTGACCTTCAACAACGCGTTTGATATTTATCTTGTCATTTTGAAAAATAAATATAAATTGAATCCGAGAATTAATATAAACTCATAGCTGTACTATTCAATTAGAAATGTCACCACAGGTATATTATATTTAGAATTTAAAAATAGCAACCAGAAATGAAAAAGATTTAATTAGCTAATGAGTCAGAGTCAAATGCTCCGACAATTGTTTACGATTGAATCACTGTCTCGTGATCGATCACCGCGAGAATAATGTCGACTTGTTTACAAGCCTAAAGAATCTTTTCTATTGCTGGTGTATAAATATTAATTGGCCGAGACTGGCTGCATAATAATCTACATGTGACTACACGCACTTATCACCCAATTTATACTTGTAAACGTTTGTAGGACGTAAGATGTAAACATTAAACTGGTGTGATTCTTAAAAGACGAGGATTTATATAATATTATACATCAGGCGTGGAAACAGGAAAATAAATGCAATTGCTTCACTCATTATGTCATACAAAATTATTTTGAATTCACTGAAGAAATGCCAACAAACTTTAATGGACGGTTACCTCCACGTGTCATTCCTCCTTCATTTTCTTTCTATAGATGAAGTTCCGAAATAATTTTAGTTAGTGCATAAATGCACCATGCTAATTGTGGTGAGAATTATTTATTACGTAAAATCAATTTGCCTGTGACTGTTGGCGCCATCCATGGCAAAACGTTCAAACTGGTAGACAGGTTGAGTATCCACAGTATCCACTAAGAATGTATCCACAGACCTGGCAGACCCAATGTTCAAGGTTTTTCCAATATTGGAAAACACAATACATTTTAAACAAAGTAACACAGTAACAAACGATACGATAATCAAACTGTGTGTAGATTAGTGTAGATATGTGTATTCAGTTAGCCATCTCTTCTGATTAATTTTTAGGAATAAAAATATATATTTATCGAAGCCTATTGAGTATTGAGTCTTCCCTCGCAGTAATGACACCGTTCACGTGTGTCTAAATAAATATATAACTTAATCGAAACAAATAAATAATCATTTTAAAATATTCTTAATGGGTGACAAGCCTGTTCTACTGCATTGTGGTACATTCTAGTATATTCTACTATATTGTGGTACATTCTAGTATATTCCAGTATATCCTAAAGCTGAAATCGACGAGTTTGAAAATTCAGCGAACACGCGTGCTATCAGAGAGAAATCGGCTGAAGCGTCTGATCATTACCAACCAATTCTACTTGTCGCCTACACCTCTTGAATTGGAACTGCCTACCTTCCATTGTTAATACAAATAACAAAAACGTATTTATTCAGATTCCCAGCGATCTTCATAATCCTTCGCGAAAACATTCCTGCACCGCCAGTAATCGTGAACGAAGAAACATGGAATCCGTCAGTTTAACGGGTCCCGTAAATTTTCAGCGAATGTCAGGTCGCGTCTGAGGGTCACCGGGATGATTCCCGTGTCTCCGATAAAACGGAAAGCCGCGAAGGGGGAATCGCGGGTGAAAAGAAAAATAGCCGCGTGGGCGTCGGGAGAGCGTGGCGACCGTGAGGACGACTCCGAGGTGGAAACAAGTGGATGCGGATCGCGTGGTCAGGGAGAAAAGGAGGAAGGTTCCCTCGCGGTAGCAGAGCAGCCGATCGACCAATCGCGATCCGTTGGCGGGGGTTGTGCCATAAATGTCGCGTGTCGGGCCGTGGAAACCCGCCGTCAGGTCGGCGCCACCGTACCGACGTCCGGTATACTAGTCCACATTTTTGGCGGCAGCCGCCCAGTCTAAGGTCCAAACCCCGAACCGAACGGTCGTCCGAAATACTTAGGTAAAAGGGCTATACTTCCATCCGACCACCGGTCAAATCTATCGAGTTTTGCTTTTGCCGTTCATATTTATTCTCTCTCCCTCGGAACGAGAATCTTTCTTTTTTGTTGAATAAGAATAAAAGAATCAATAAAATCAGAGAAAAAGAAACGAGAATCGATCGATCGACGGGCTGTGCGGTATCTGAAGAACCGAACCGATAAAAAGGGTACCGATAGTGCTCAAGGTCGAGACCACAGAAGAGACAACCATCAAAAGGGTTCGCGTTCTTCGGCAGGAAGGAAGATCGAGGATCGTCACTGTGCGACTAAGTGATACGGAGGAGACCGCTGATTGGACACGATCGTCCGCTGGCTTGTCCTTCTGCGTATATTTAGTAGGAATTCGCTCTTCCATTAACCTAGACAGATTGCTGTTTTCGTTCACTCATACTCACACACTGACATATACGCGTACAGACATCATCATGCACACCCACGCAGACCGGACCGTTTTACAACGTTTCGATCGCTGACACCCTTGCGGGTATTTTTAGGGCTGATTGATGCTGCTAACTAACCACTCGAGCTGGCACATCCGGTGCCTGATGAGACGGGTACGATCGGAATGTGTTTTCGATGCATGATCAAAAAATAGAACGTTCATCGAGAACAGATGATTATCGAACGAAACGGTCGACCGAGGAGCGCCACAGCTTTTCCCCACCCCCGATCTACCCCTTTCATCGATCAGCATGAACTTACCATCGATCGCTAACTATCCCCAACCGTAACGTGTGTCCCAGACAGCGGATCTTTATGCGAGATCAAAATCGTCCGTAGAAATCGTTGCACCGAGTTTTTGAATGCATAAAATCCGCAGTCAACCTCCATCACCCTGTGAGAAGATTTGTCATTTTGTAGTAGAAAGTAATGGGGAGCCAGTGCCGGATTGAGACCCTCAAAGGCTCTGTGGACTTGAAAGATTTTGAGGCACCCTTGCGAGGGATCAATTTTGAAGTTAGACCCTTTCGATAATTCGAAGTGTTCTTAGCCAAAGTACTGCTTTTGCACAGTTGCACACAAACGCTCGGAGTGACTGTATGAAAGACGTAGACGTGCTCAGTTCCCTTATGGTTAATCCAGCACTGGAGGGAGCCGAGTTGTGACTCGTGTCGATGGTTAACACAGTGATCGTGTGAAAATTGCGACGCGTGGATCGGTTCGTCGTTATTATTCTATTAAAATTATTAGACAGCGGATTGTATGCATTTCCGACGCGAATGAGTAGGTATAGTTTAAAAAGAAGAATTTAAAAACACTGATATGTTATTTCCAATCTGTTAAGTATATTAAGACAGAAAATAAATTTCTATTTCACTCCAGCTTGTCGCAATCCAGGTAGAACATTCTTATTTTGTATAAAGATCCGCTGTCTAATAAGTATAAACAACGAAACCATGGTTCGACGTTGACGGAGAGAACCCGTGACCACCATAGACACGCGACGCGTGGGCAGCGAGGGAATCGACTTTAAAAATAAACAGTGAGACTCGATCGCGGTTGCATCACCGGCCTACTAGTTTATTATTAAACATCGACGAGCGGTCATGATTCTAATGATCGAATTATGATTATCGAACGGTTCGAACAGCCGTCACGCTTCTGATGATCGACTTATGACCGTCGCGCGATTTTTCAGCGGTCATGGTTCTGATGTACGTATTATGACCGTCGAACAGTGAGCGGTCACAGTTCCGATGATCGACTTATGACCGTAACGAGATGGTTCTAATTTCGTGGAAGGCTGGGTTCGCAATAGTTGGCGCAACGCGCGTCTCGGTTTCGCATACCAATTCAAGGCAGATGGCCGCACCGTGCACCCCATTCGCATAAGCTTCGCCGACACAGCCGACGCGCGGTCGACGTGCCTTGCCAATCACAATCCGCCGGGATTGTTTATAATAATTGGCAGCGATTTGTTTGGCAGTTATGTAACCTCGCCGCGGTGTACTTTATACTGTCGGCCGGGTAAAAATAGTTGGGCGTCGGGCACCGCCAAGTCCGTTGTGTCTGTTATAGCCGCTCCCTTTCTACCAGCTCGAGACTTTGCTAGGCCTCTCCTCGTCTGGTAATCTAAGAACCCTTTCTACCAAGTTTAATCGTGTCTAAAAATTCGAAAAAAATCCGACACATTCAGCACGCCGAGCCACGTATTCGAGAATTTTTTCCGATTTTTTCGTAGCCGGCTGTGTGTGTAAAAAATGAAAAGCCAGAAAGAATACACCCTGGAAATAAATTGAATAATAAGGTATTGTCATCGGTACTATCTGCAATTTTGTATATTTTTTATAGCAACAGTTTGCAACTAAAAAATCGGATAAAATTGACCAATATGTGGTTCGATGTGCTGAATGTCTCAGATTTTTTGGGGATTTTTCCAGATGCGATTAAAGGGGGAAATGGGGCAAAACTGGATTTTAGGTTTGTCCCCGTAACTACCCTTACCGACGAGGTACAGGGCTGAAACTTGGTAGAAAGGGTTCCTTCTAGATGAACTATCGCATTAGTCATTTTTGACCCGCTTAATCTAGACCCTGAGCAACTTCACTGTTCAACATTAGTTTTGGAAATTGGATTGAAAGTAAAGTAGGCAGGGATCTTATTTCTATCAACAGTCTACTCGAAATAACGACTGCTTGTTATGCTTGTAACGTTATACGCGTTTTCTTGTGCCCCTCAGTTTTATCTTTAGCATTTCTTGTAGCACCTGCACCTATTCTTATGGGGACGACCTTGCCTGTCCGTATTACATTACTTTCGCACTTCGTTGCAAACCGGTGAAACGTGATTTTCTATTTTGGGTTTGAACGACCATTCGTATAAATAAAAATTCAACGACATGATTAGTTACCTGAAAAGTGGCAGAAAGTAGTACAACAGAATGGAACATACATTACTGAATTAATCTGTATAAAATCCGATAATTGTCGGTACGCAATAGAAAAGAAAAAACGTATAAAATTACAAATACCTTAAGAGACACGCTCCAGATTGCTCATTCTCTTAATATGACAGAGTACGTCACAAGTGCCAAGAGGCGCCTCGCGCCGCTTGACAAGTTAAACTGCGCGTCTGACCGAATTAAGGCGTCACTACTTTCAGCCGCATCCGGCTAAATATAACGTCGCGAAAAGGCTACTTTCTGCTCGAGCCGAAATTTCGTTGCCGAAAGTCCAAAAGAAATACGCCGGACCAGCTTCTATTGTTTCACACCTGGTACGGTTCGTTTCGACGACGAAACTGGTTCAACATTCACTGGAGAAAGAGAGAACAATAATTAATTTAGATGCTTCAATGACAATCCTGTCGAAATAAAATTACTCGATGCCTCATTATGAGCAATGTAATTGAAAAGAAAATAATATTCGATTCAAACATGAAATGGAAATTAAATACAAAATTACAAGTAATAAACTTCGTCATTCCATTTGAACAGTGTTTTCGAAATCAAAACATAATTTGCTTGATTTAATGGTGAATGAAAATAAATTAGAATTAGCTACTACGATAGTAGTACACTGTAGCTGCAACTATGGTCGGATTACAATGAAGCTTGATCACTATAACCGACCGCAGACGTCCGAGCAGACAGGTGGATGAGCAACAATGGCTACCAGCCGTCGTCAGACTGATCCACGTGTCTGGCGGCCGGGAGTCTGGCGAACGTCTCGATTTTCCAATTCTTTTGCTCGAATTGCCATTTGGTGAATGCCACGGTGACGCGGCAAAGTGGAACGCGCTAGAAAACAATGCATCTATGCATCTGCGATAAGCTATGCCGGTCGGGGCGTATTTCAGTTTTTGGACCTACGCCCCAGATGATTTGCTTGAACGCGCCGCGTGTATTTTTAGAGGCCATCTAGATCGCACACGCGTCCCGATCAGGATACATATCCACCTAGATGTCGATGTTCTCACCGAATAGGAGAACCTTTTCGGAACATCGCTCTACCACAATGTATTTCTGGTTAAAAACATTTTTGAACCTGCTGTCAAAAAGCAAAACGTGTGGGCTTTCCAACAGTATTATACATATACAGAATGTCCCAAAATTGTTGCAATTGTAATCAAAGAAAAACACGGACCAATCAGAGCGCGGCTACAGCGCGCATTGGCGTCGGCATTGACCGGAATCCGTTTTTCGCTAGTAACTCCTGAACGAAGCCGCGGAAAAGATTTTCGCAAACACAAAAGTTATTTCGAATAATCCCAGAAATCGTCCCTGTCAATTGCAACAATTCTGCAACATACGATTCGTTTAATGCTATTGTTGCATGGGTAACACCATCTGTTGGAAACTTGTGTAATGACCTAATGCATTGATCATTGACTGTTTCTTGACTCCGGTCCAATGATTCCTCGCTAGAATATGGGGATTCAGGGGAAGACGCGTAGACGCTCTTAATGGGTCATTATCGTCGCGACGCCGCGCCGCGAGCATAATGGAGTCCATTCCGATGGGAGTTCGTGAAAATCGGTCAAAGTCAGGCGGAGACTCGTCGGCTATGCTGCCTTCGCACAGCTTCGATGTCCACCTGTTTCCAACTAAAAACGGACCGGGGCCCGGGCAGCCTAAATATAGCGACCGCGAATCCGGGACTCTTACGTCACGCGGCGCATCGTTCGCTACCACACGACCACTTTCTTATTTTCCCCTTTTTAGTCGCGGTGACTAATAGATCCGTCAAGGGCAAATCGTTCGCGCGATCTTAATGATCGCGCTCGGATATCCGGTTTCGACATGTCCAATCTAATTAATTAGGAAATCTCGAGGAAAACCCTTTCGGGAAATCAGGTTGTTGCGAATGTTCGGTTTTAAGATGCAAATCGTAGAAAACGTTTCCAGAAAAATATATTGACGTTATGGGATTAATTAATCTATTGGGTCATTGCAAAAATTTTCTCTAAATAAAAAATAAGAAATAATTTTATCTATAATTTTTTGGAGTGATTTTTTTTTATTTCTTTCCTTTGCGCGATTCCGTCAAAAAATAAAATGTTTATTCGACACTTACTGCTAAATGGTTTCCAGTGATCAATGACTGAAAAGCTCAGGATGAGCGATTAGAGACGCGCTGTGACGATCGTAACGGTCAGAAAATTAATCTAACCGTCGGAAATAAATGTTTAGCGGGCGGCGATTAAATTCTATTACGAATTCCAAATTTACTCGTATGACCTTCGATCGCTCTTGCTGAGAATGAAATAGGAATAAGCGCGAAACCGTTCGGATGATCCAGGCCGAGTATGAAGTGCGCGCCTCGCTAAAATTAGCGGCGCGGCGCGGACCGTTGCGTCAACAAAAAGAAAAGACGATGCTCGTGTTTCTGTCGCACTCCTCGATTGGCTGATTCGAGGAATGCCGTGGCCAATCGTAATACCCGTAATACGGCACGGTATTCGACAACAGGAACAATAGTGGTTTTCGAATCGTTGGTCCAAATTCAGGCTTTCTTCCATTCAACCGTGCTACTCATTGATCATTTGCTTCCTCCCTCCCACACTCATTTACAAATGTCACGTAAAATTCTATCTATCATAATTCGTCCATAATCTCAACACAATTCATTTAAATCAAGGCTTCCCAACAGGGTGGATGGAAGTTTCATCCAGGGGTCTGTTTTAAAATTTTACTCAATTTTTAATATGTCTAACTTCGAGTTTTAATATGTACAAATATAATATAGATTTGCATACAATCTGTCCTTCTGAAATCTTGCTTATATCTGTAAAATGAAAAATGAAAATAGTACGAAAATAATAAAACTAATAAACCTGTTTTATCTAATTTTCTGTTCATATTCTGAGTCAAATTGTTATCTTTCAGTATTTTATGTGCAATTATTAGTACATATTATGATTATGTTGTATGCTGTATATTATACAGAAAAAAGTAAGGGGATAAGAAAATCATTCTTCTAAAAGAGGTCGATGTAGGAAAAAGGTTGGGGAACCCTGATTGAAATAGTCTCGATATGTTTTACATTTTCAAAATACATAGATAATAAACTCCGGTGATTAATGAATGGCGGGAACGAGGCGCGTGTGGTTTCCGGGAATGTAAAATAAAACGTAGTTGGGAAATGATCGAGAGCGATGAAGAAATCGACCGTGAAAAAAGCGTCCTCTATAATTAGAAAAGGGTACGATGCCAACAAACGCGTTTGGAATTATCGTCGATAATTTTCAGTATTTTTAGCCCCGATGACAGCCTACTAGCGTTACAAACGCTGAAATTGTCAAATTTCGCGGTGGCATCGTACTCGTGGCTTGGCCATGCTGTCATTTAGATCGGGAAGTGTCAATGAACAATTTCGAGAAATGAATTGGCTTCGGGAGTCGTGGGAGAGAAACAATCCCGGATATAGAATCAAAAAATTTTAACGTAATTCGAGCATATCGATGTTCGACGAGCCATTTGTGGCTCGCAGAGTAAGGTTATGTCGAATTTCACGCGGAAATAGGCTCCGGTTTACGGAAGCAAGGTTAAAGAAACACTTACGCAATGGCCTCTGTAATCGAGTATTTCGAGATACAGAACAGAAACGAAATTTTACACATCTGTGTAAAATACGATTCATTGTGCGCGGATATATCAAACAATGAGTTAATGTAATTTTTACGATATCGTCAAAAATGAACCGTTAAATAGTGCTTGTTATTTCAACATTGTATGGAATACATTTATTGTTAATATCCTTTTCGTTTAGATATCTCGAAACAAGAAATACATGACTTGGACCATTTTCATAACTATTTTATTTTACTTTCGGGCACAATTGTACTAGTCCATTGTTGTCATGAATGCATAAAACGCGATATACTATATAAAGCATTCAACGTTCAACGTACATAAATACACAAATCATTAGCGAAAGTTACTATCATATTTAAAAAGAGGATCAATATAAATTACACAAGTAGAAATAAATAAAGAACGTTACATCGTTACCTTTATGGAAGAGCGATTCCTCTGAATTATGGTCGTCGTCGATCTTCCTTCATCTTTCGTACAAAGTGATGATTGAACTGCGGATCCCTATGCAAAATAAAAATTGTCAGTCTTAATTACAACGAAGGGGAGTTAAATGAAAATTGATTTGTTCTGTTAGTAATTTCAATAAGTTACACATACCGAGCCAGTAATATTTAATTCATCTAATCACAGAATCCGCAGTCTAGTCTTAAACAATGCGTTCCAAACATGTTGTTTCGTCAAAAGATTTGAAACAACCTTTGCGCGGACCAATGAGAGTGCGGACTCGCTCAGCGTAGCTTTGCCATTGGTCGAGACAGAATTCGTACCTGCTGCAGTCGTGCTCTGATTGGTCCGCGTTTTTCGTTAATAACTCCTGAACGAAACCATGGAGAACATTTTCGTAAAGGAAAAAGATTTTCAAAATTACCCCGCGAAAATCTATTCGAGGGAGTACAACATATTTGGAGCACCCGGTTCATAAACATAAAGGATAATACCCAGAAATTTGATTTTTTACTGATGATTGAATGTTTAATGGAATATTTGTGATTCGTTCCAGCGAACGAGTGTGGTTAACAGTTCAGTAGAGCGGCAAAATGGACGCGCGCTTTAGAAGCAATCTCGACATGATTGGGCGCAACGAGCCCATCACAAGGAAAGCCAAATTCTGGCAAAGTTATGTTCGAGCCTTGAAAGGTGATTATAATGTAGATGTTGTTTTATCAATAAATGTTATAAATAAATAAATTGATGTTACCATAAGTCTGCGACAGGCCTCGGAATTAATGACACGCGGCGGCCGATTTTCCGCCCGTCTTGCGTCCTACTCCCCGTGGCGGCCATATAGTGCTCGGAGTTGCTCAGGGGCGTGCCATAGTAGCTATTTAGTAGGGCTACACTCCGAATCATTAATTCCGAAAGCTGGTCTACGATGAATAAATTAATTTAAATTTGAAAATCAAGTTTAAAATTCAATTATTACGGGACAATTTGTTTTTCTGAATAGGTACCGACGATATGAGAGCTCCTGAACACACGCACAGACCCCGCGGCATTTTCCGCTCGGAATACCCTGAGCTGTCCACCTCGTGGCCCTTCGGAAAATCTATCTTCGAAAATCCCATTCACGCGGCCGATCGAATCAACGTTCCTGGATACAGGTGAGCAAACGTTCAAATTTTACCTTGCAAGTTACTAAATTTACGATTTAGAAATTCTTGCAGATTTTCTTATCTCCGGACTCTATCTCGCCTGAAAATAATCTGTTCTCAAAATTTCAGCGAAATCGAGGCGTAGAAGTTTTCAAAAGTTAAAATTTTCAATTTTAGAACATTATTTTTCCTGGAGACAAATTTGAAAAAGCTCTTACCCTGTGTAATGTAATATATTTATTGTTCGACTAAGAGATGTTGTTCTTTTTGTAAAGGTACCTGCCCGTCCACCGTGAGATCTACGGTTACTCACCGAGGCAGATCTACCCGCACCAATACAAACCTGTAGAACGCTTCACCCCCGGTACGTACTAAAGAACTCTGAGCAAAAAGAAAACGAAAAGTCCCAAAACAGAGAGTAAAAGAGTGTGAGAAGCAACATCTAATGATACGCAAAAGCGAGAAAAGAAAACCAACAAACGAATATCGAGTAAAAAATCTAGTAAATCGAAATGCGCGAAACGAAACGAGAAAAAAAATATAAATGTTTGATGCTTGGCGTGTGTAATACGTAACCATCTCGACAGTTGAACGAGAGAGTCTTTACCTATAACGAATGACTATAATAACGAATGACGCGAAACGAAAGCGCAAATCAATGAGGAGAAAGTTGAACGAGACGCATGGGAACCAACGAAATCACTCTGTGTACTGTTAATCCGAATGATTGTTATAATATAACAACCGCTCGTTCTCGGGGTTTCCTTAGTTAATTAAGTTCTTTGTTAAATGTAACCCGGCGCTTTTGGCTTCTGGGCGCCGAGAGAGAACAAACGATACGAACATAATGATACAACAAGAATCACCAAAAGAATGGAAAAGACAAATACCGCGGTTTCCTAAGTTTATACAGGGTGTGCTGGTTAGCTTTTTTCGAACTACTTCCTTGCCACTTTGTATTCCTATAAAATATCTTCTATAATATTTTATAGTTACTTTCCGAGTATAGGTTTCGAGCCATAATTTTTCTGAACAATGAAATATCGCCGACAAAGGAAGAGTTATAGCGCGAGCAAGTTAGAACATCCTGTATGAATGAATCATCCCTCCAAGGGCTTTCTCAGAAGCCAGAAACGCCATCAGGAGGATTCGTCTCGTACCCCAAAAGCCCTCCACCTTTGCCTGCACTCGACCGTAACTAAAAAATAAAAAGAATAAAAGAAACCATAAAGAAAGAAGAGACTTCGAAAATAATGGGAATTCTATGATGTCACCTGTGTCATCCCCTCCGATGTGTGGAATGCGTATGCATTGTTGGACGTACGTGTTTGAATCGGGCCGTTGTTTTAGTTAACTCGAGAACTCATAATTATCTACCTTCATACCATACCACATCTGTGTACCACTAATTATTACAACAATTTGTATCTCTCTAAGTTATTATACATACTTATATGTCGCTATATGAGAACATGCATTACGTACGTATAAAATATATACAATAATATATATATATAAATTATATTTAAATATGACTAAGACTTGTCTGCTTCACGACTGGTACCACGAACACAAACGAACCCTATGTGATGAAAACGAAAAAAAAAAAATAAGAAACGCAGAAACGAATCAGGATTAAAGAACACCTCTAACGACAATCGGAGCAACAGCTGACGTCCACTGATGAGATCGACGCTCTTCGCTATTAATCGAACTTGCACACTGTACCGGAGATGGGCAATGTCTGGTTTTGAGCAACTAATGACTAATTCGTCTAATCACAGTTAGAGAATACGCGGTTTCTTCTCGTAACATATAGTCGCGGTAGTTCATTCCGTAATTGTTCATTCAATTAATTCACGAATAAACGATAGTTCTTCGAATTTCGGTATGAAAATCATTTACAAGTAAACTGCGGATGTTTATGGAAGATAAAAATTGTAAACCTAGAGTCCGAAGGACAGTTAATTCACCAATCTTAATCTTCAATCTTAACAAGCTGAAAATAATTAATTGGCACTCTTTACTTTCATTTTTCATAAAGATCCGCAGCCTTTGTCTTGAATCAAAATTATTCTGATTTCGTGTAACGGATTAACAAATTATTTTGAATTATTCCGAACCTTTTGGCGGTGATAGCCAGATTAACAAACGAGTTAATGCGATTAATAAACAAGTGAAGCATCGGTGGATGTGTCATTGTCGACGGGTCAGTGTGCGAGGAAGTGTCGACGGATGGAAACAACGACGATCAGACGACAGACGAAACGCGCAGGCATCATGGATCACCGCATCATCGATCATTCATTTTGTGGTCTTTTCATCGTACGTGTCCCGTACGTCGTTTCGCCGGATGAATGGGGAAGCACACGGACTGCATGCAGCTCTGATTCTAATTTCTTTCCAGGCACTAGACCGAACAAGTGGCTTTATCTCAATCGCATGGTCGATTTGAGCGACGTTAGGCGACAACAAATTATACGACACTGGCAGACGAACGAGCGAAGCGCGCTTACTACCAAAGTGCGACTTAGTCATTGCATTAGAAGAAAGGATTACTAATCCATTGTCCTTGGCAACAATCGCTAACACTCGACTAACCTGATTCACGCCTTGAGCGCGGAGACCATTTCAAAAGTAACCCTTAGCGCTCGAGCGGTTCCTCTAAAAATACTAGAAAATTTCTATGAATATCCATTTTGTGCTCGCCAATATATTAATTTGAATAATCTATACATTTTCGTTGGCAACGTAAGAGGATTAAAATATCATATTAATTTCGTATCCACCAAATTTAAAAAATCATCACAAAGAATCATTGAAGAAATGTTTCATTTTCCAATTAAAACAGCTCCGAGTGCACAGGGTTAAATATCGGGTTAAATAATTTTATTCTCATGGTCTCCTGTTGGCAGAAATTTTCAGTTTGACAATACCCGCGCGTAGGATGAACAATGCCTGTTGGCAGACGTGTAATTTTCACCCACGCTTTGTTATGAAATATCGCTGATGTCCCAAAAATCTTGTTCTTCCTTGAATAGATCCTTAAGATGATTTCAAATCACTTATTCCTTTGCAAAAATGTTCTGCGTGGCTTCGTTAGCGAGTTATTAACGAAAAACGCGGACCTATCGGAGCGCGACTCTATCCTGCTGGGCGGGGCGTTGAGATTGGCGTAGCCGCGCTCCGAATGGTCCGCGTTTTTCGTTGATAACTTCTGAACGAAGCTGTGGAGAACGTTTCCGTAAAGGTAAAAGTTGTTTGAAATCACCTTAGGAATCGCCCTGTACAAGGAGAAACTACATTGTGGGACAAGCTGTTGTTTTCAGCGTGAATGAAGTCACGATCAAGTTACGTTTCACACGCAGTGGACATATACGTCTTGCTACAATTTAATAGGTGGCTCGAAACATTTGAACAGCTGCGAGTGCCAACGCTCAAGATGTTGATTGTCACGTTTGACAACCTCCTGTAACCACTATAACTATCATATACTAGGTGTTCCAATAATATCCGTAGCTTGAATAAGTACGCACTTCTCGACACTAATCGTGAATTCAACCGACTAAAAATAGTTTTACAAACGATTTCATTTTTCCACAATGGCCCAATTCATCTGATCCCTTTGGCTTCAGACTTTTCACACGATGTCGCTAACACAACGAGTCCCGAGTACAGAATAATTACGCATCGTTCGTATAATCATCGTAACGAATTAACGGTTCGATTTTTCCCCCGATCGATCACCGAAAAAGTCCACGCAGAGCTTCTGCGCCGCCGATTTCGTCGAACGATCGTCGAGAGAATATTATTACGACTTTCCACGGTTCCTGAAACCAGAGGAAATGGATCATTAGAAATCGAAACCATCTCGAAACGGTGGTCGAACACGGACGAACTACCCACGATGTGTTTCTATTTTTCACAAGCACGAGAAAGCTGCTGCACACTGTGTACAAGAAATGTGTAATAAAAATTGAATGGCACGAATAATTAAAAACAACCAGTTTCATCGAGCAACTACTTTTTTTCCTGGGGACTGTGTCCTCCTCTCGTTCGGCGCGTCCGCAAAACTTTGGTTACCGATCTTAGGCTATTTTTTACGGTGATTTTGTTCGGTGAACGATTTTGCGTGATTTTTACGAGGTTTTTGAAAGCTTAACTCTTGCAGCTGAGGTGGAGGTCGCAGTTTAAGTAAGAAACACCTCGGGAATGGATCGGGAAAGAGTTTTCCGTGCTGATTAGCAGGGAAATGAATGGCATTGTACGTGAACGTACATCCGAGAGAAGCGTAGTAAAAGAGTGAAACCACAGAAAGAGAAATAGCGCACCGCGGTGCAAAGAGAACGGAAATAAAACGAGAACCAAAAATGGCCGCCAAACTTGAAAAAGCTGGAAATTTTCTCTCGACGCTTCCGCGTTCTAATTCTTGCTACCAAGTCTTCCCGTTTAATCAAATAATCATTCCCAAGTTTGTTCTTATCGCAAGATTCTATTCAAACAGACTGGAAGTCGCGAGGACGATGTAAATGAACGAAAAGTAGCACACTTTGATTAATACATGCTGTAATATGTAATAATGCTCAGGCGTATTTAAGTATTGTTACTAACCAGGCAGTAACTGACGATTGATTGCAACCAGACCCAAAAATTTCTGTCTTTTTCAGGAGATGGCATGTCATTCTTTTTTAAGCCCTACCCTCCCCTTTCGCCCCCACCCCACCACCCCAACCCCTAGCTTAAGTAATCTAAAAAGTCTAACTGCACCGGGTGTTTCGTGAAATGCAATCTATGCTCGCCAGGTGTGTGTGTGAATAAATATAATTTTATATTGCGTATAGTACTTGTATAATTAAAGCTTTTGTAAAAATGATTATCGATATTTGTAGTTTACGCATAGGATGAATATTTCACGAGCCACCCGGTATAATTACCTCGTCGAGCCAAGCCTACGAACACTGATTAGCACCCACGAGACAACAGAGTCTAAGGAAAAACAGAGAGACAATACGAAACGGAAGATGGATCGACTACATTTTAGTTTTGACGATGACTATATCACCGTAGGCGTAGCGACCGAGCTTTTCTTCTAGTAATTAACAGATATAACAATATTTCGTCCGAGTAACTCGTAAGTAATCTGGAGTAGCAGCTAAACGAGCGTAATCGATGCTTTTTTGGAAAATATATCCGAGTAGGCCCGGTGTGTCGGAGCTCTGATTTTTCGAGGACGATTTTTTGAAGGAGAAATTTTTGTCGAATCAGGTCAGTATGCTTTTTCCAACAGTTACAACGTGACGTCGTGTTACACACACACACAGTTTCTACTACATTTTTGGTTTTGTTTCTTTGGCGAGAGCGTCGGCACTTTTTCTCGTTGTTCATAGAGAGAAATCAAATAGTTTTGGATATGAAACACCAGCTTTCGAAGCTTTTAGAACTGTACCAGTTCATTTTCTCATTAGTCACGAACTAGAAGGAACACGCACGGCTTACGAAAACACGAAACAGGGACAGAACCCTCCATCCCCTAACACTCTGCATCCTGATTAACGTCTGAGCTGTGTAATTGACAAACCGACCGTTTCAACAATGCTTGAATTTCGTCCAAAACCAAAGTTTGTCATTCTGTAGTTTTCTTCAGTATCGCGGAACAGTGTGTTGATAGACAGCGGGTTTTATGTAATTATGACAAAAATGAGTAGAGAGAGAGAGAGAGTGTACAACAAATAATTTACGAGTTGTTTGAGATCATCACGTTACGAGGTTCGCACTGTATCTGAAGAAAGCAAATCTCTATTTCGCTGTCTATTAATCACCAAACTGTGCTATAAACATTGTATCGATTGACGTTGAAATACAATCTATCTAAAATTGAAATAATCTACCTCAATTAAAATTGAAGATAGGACCTTTGCACCTCAAAATAGAACAAGCCTGTAGACTGTAAAAGTTGCGGATCGTTCTACATTTATAGTGCACATTTTTCAAATAAAAGAAACCAAATTTTCTCAACGGGGGAAGTCTTCGTGACCATTTCCTGTACTTACAAAACTCGGGTTTGTCAATTAATCAACTCCTATTACACCTTTGTCAAGGTCAGAGTCGCCAGATTAATACTTGTCCCCCACTCTACTCTGTTACGCATACGTCATAATGTCACGTGACTAATCCAGTACCGACAAAGAGGGGGTAACTTCTTCCCCTCGATTCGAGGAAATTTCCCCTGATCTGACGACTCTGATCTATGTGACCCGATGCAGCATACTAACTTTCTTTCGCCTAAGGGCAATCCGTAGTTAACGCGTGCTGTCGATTAACGCTGATGATTTGTTCCACCCATTCGGGGCCACAGCTTCCAGCTAAAACACTAAACCAGAGAAAATGGAGCGCAGAAACCTAATTCGGCAGATTCCGGCCATGCCGCGAATGAATCAAACCGATGGATACGCACGGTTTTGACGTCAGGTGTCGTTTGTAGATTGTAGATCGTGGTTGATATAGAATGATCCATTGGTTGGTGATACGAACGAGGACAAGCTCGTGCTTCTCCATACACTAGTGAACATGTTGTTATGTGGACTTTCTAGTTTCTGTAGCCATGCAGGCCCTCTTCGACCTGAAAAAAGGACTGGAATTAGTAGAGAGCGGATTTTTATGTAAAACAAAAATTTTCTACCTGAATCACAACAAACTGGAATGAGAAATAGACATTTATTTTCTTTCTGAATACGTTGAATATGTTGAAATTTTAATGTTTGAATTTACAGCTACTCATTTCTGTAGAGATTTGTTATTAGTATTTCTGTCCTTTTTTACTCGAAGGTGTCTATTCTTTTTGTAACGTGTCGGTTCGTAACGAGGAATCGCGTGGATTCGAGAAAAATCGACGCGACTCTTCCTTACATACCGAATCGAGATTTTCAAAGCGTATTTCGTAACGTTTCGTTGGTAAATGAAGAAAACCATTTTTTGGAATGTTCAAATATTTCTGAATTATATATTACAAACGATACGAGACACGCTTCGTTGTAAAAATGCAACGTCCAGAGATCTACGCGTTGTTATCGGTTTTATATAAATGTTTCATATGATATTAAAACCATATAATAGTGCAGAAAGGAACAATAATCCGTGCAACGATCAGTGTGGACTTCCAGGCGTTGCATAAGTCGATCGATCGCATTCCTACGTGGGCTGAACTCAAGCGCGAACTCGTTGAAACGAATAGTAGCATTAATCGATCTCTTGAATCGGCTATGTACGAAAGTGAAACAGAAAAGCAATATCGTACGTTTTATCACTCTGGAAAATAGCTAGTCTTACAGAGAAATTGAAGTCATTTGGTCCATTCATATAAAAGTTATTCTGATTTAAAGAGTGTGTCATCAGTTTTGCTCCAAACTGTATTTATGACAAAAATGTCAATTACGGAATAGTAGACACATTTATCTGCTCGCTCTGAACATCGAACACCTGGCCGCGAGTATAATATCGCGTTATACAATTATTATGTGATGCATTGTGTCAACATGTTCGCGATGCACTCGCCGGTAGGAATGCTCGTTTCATTGCCACGAATTTTTCTTTCATTGCCATAAATATCACGATACAGCGAAACCATTCGACCCTGAGAAAGCTTGGACCGATCACCTGAACCGCTTGGCAGACATCGACAGAATGTATCCGAGCAAAACGCCTTTGCTCAAGCGGCATATAAGCCCACCGCTCAGTACGAAACGATTGTTCGACATCTACGGTGAGTACGAGAGAAGTCTTCCTCAGTTGTTAGAACCAGTCTGTAGAATCAGACACTCGAGACACTCGAACAGTCTGAGAAAGACGAGTCACGTTAGTATCAGATAGATGAATTAGTGTTGGTCGTTGCAGTGGATAACAAAACAGTGAAATCAGGAAACTTGATCGTGTGGACTTTGATTTATTGAACAATTGTTACGAATTTTGCTCCTGTGAATCGAGATTATTGCAAAAGTGATCTTCCAAAGTTAAATTTAAATTGAGTTATACGTTGTATTGATACTTTGCAGAAATTTTTATAATCTGGGGCTCTAGTATTTATTTTTCATTTATTTCGGCCTCGCGGCTAAGAAATTGGATTTGGATCTGAGGCTCTAGTGTCCGCAGTGATTTGTTTCGTTGTTGTCGAAGTGTTTGTTATTAGAGATTGTCTGAACAATTGAATGGGGGAAGATTGTTATAATTCTGAATACAATATTTAATTTCAGGTAACCTACTAGACGACACTAGTTTAATACCATCTTTATTACCGTCTCTATTGCTCCGCAAGAAGCCGTTGTTCGATCTCCTCGATCCATCACCAATGGCGCCTATCAGTGCGTTTACCAGAGACCCATGGTGGTACCCGAGCTACGCTCCTTATATCCCCGGCTACGCTCAGAGGAGCACTCCTTTCTATCTGAGGGACAGTTACCTCAGTCCTGTGAAGCGTAGCTACCTATGGAGCCGACATCCAATCAGGCCTCTCGGTATGTAATCTTTCTGACACTGCAATTCGGATAACACGGTCGCTCTCTATCTGAAAAAATAGCTTTGCTTGAATTTCTAGAGAAAACGCAATTTATTGATTTGGCTTATTGTAACGTACAAATGCAGAGATAGCTGCAGTTAGAGTTCACAAATATTGTGTGTATATTTTTGAAAAAGTTTGAAAAGAAATTCAAATTTTAGATATAAAAATTACAGATTTTGATCCTAAAATTTTAGGTCTTAATCTTAAAACTTTCAATTTGTTATTTGCAACGAGACTCCGTAGCCTCGCGGAACTGGGCGAGATATTTTTTTCGGACGAAGAGCGAAACGAGAAAACTCGAAATGCTCGGTTAAATTTTTAGAGCGACTTTTTCAAGAGACTTTCCCAGCTCGGTGAAAACCTCCACCAATTTTACTGCTTCTCCAAGAGCACGACTTCCTGGAAAACAGTTCCGAGAAGTTGATTCCTCAATGAACTATGCAGGGTTGCGCCACGATAGTCTAAAATATACCAATCAATTTAGCACAATAAATTGCACCACACGGACGAACATACAAGATCCGCGAACCGAATGCTAGTTACGAAATCTACTGTATCTAAATAGACAATGACGTGTGGGAATCAAAAATTCTCTGACGTTGTAACGGAAGACATAACGATGAGACGTTGAGCTATTATATTACCGTTGTTCTCAGATTCCCGGTTTCTGAGATTATTTTGAGATCTGGCGAAACCTGTTCTGCCGCGAAACAGCTGATTGTGAAACTTGAACAACAAAAAAATACATTTGGCATTATCTAAATATTTGCTTAATGTTTGGCTCGGGCGCAGATATTGTAGTACTCTTCAACAAACCGGAAAATTGTAAACCGTTGATGCCAGGCGTGATCGTGCCAACTATGATTCCTTGTTTCTGGCAATTTGACATTAAGTGGCCTGATCTCAGAGCCATTGCTTTACAATTAACTTTGAAATCGTTTGGAATATCTGAAAATAATTATTCGAGTTTCACACAAAATTTAACCGCGTCTTCAATTCAACATGGCGAGTCCGAAAGCCCCGACAACAATATTGCTGACTTAGCAGCTTTGTTTTCTTCGCGGGCTTCTCATTGATAAGAAGCCATTTCGATACCTGCCAGATTACTCTTTCAACGATGTATAACTCTGCGGCCACGAGTTGATCGATTGCATATTTTTTGCTCGTTTGGAAAGCAACTAGAATAGTGCAAACCAATGGGATGAAACGAGTACGCAGGGTGTCCGAAAAATGTTGTACTTCCTTGAATAGATTCCCGAGGTGATTTGAAGAAACTTTTTCCTTTGCGAAAATTTTCTGCGCGGCTTCGTTCAGGCGTTATCAACGAAAAACACCGGGCCAATCAGGAGCGCTGGGCGTGCCGTTGACATTGTCGTCGGCATTGGTCTGCGTTTTTCGTTGATAACTCCTGAACGAAGCTACAGAGAAGATTTTCGCAAAGGACAAAGTTACTTTAAATGACCTCAGGAATCTCCCCTATTAATTACGATATTTTTTGGACAGCCTGTATAAATTCATGGACAAAGACAAATTGTTATGGCACACGAATGTATCTGTTGTAGGTATTACAGGATCGAATTACTACTATTATTCGCAGCCAGTTCCAGTATTTCACTTTACTCGCCCGTGGTACAATAAACGTACCACATATTAAGAAACAAAGTGAGCGATAAGATTAAAATGTGGCCAAGTGTTTTGTTCCCCGATCCTCTTCACTCGTTAATTCTGTGGAATAATAATCGTGAAACAAGCCGACAACGTTAATTGATGTACATATTTCTGGCTGCAACGAGGTGTATTTATGATTAACATGCACTTATACATAAAAATATGGAATCATCATGAAATCATTCACTCTGAAGAATGAACATTACAACACTCAAACAGCGCCGCACGGCTGTCTGCATTTTGTACGTGACTGACTTACGCTTGAGACAGAAAGTTTCGGAAATAATGAAATTTTTTATCACCTTTCAATCTCTGCGACTTCGTTTTCACGAAGTTTCCAATTTTAAAAAATGCCCACGGATCGAATTCTATTTTTTTCAACCCTTCGCACTAGGAGTTAATTTAACTCGGAAAATTAAACATTTTCTATTTAATATATTAGATTAAATAAAAATTGGATTAAAAATAAAGATTAATATATTATCACAATATCAAAATGTTTAGTAATTGATTAGATACCAAAATATTTGAGTGCTAAGGGTTGACTGGTTCATACAGAGCTGGTTTCAAACTTTCTGTCGCCAGCGTGTCCACCATGTCTTCTAATAGGTCTTTTATTTGAGACGTGTTCTTCTATGTATATGTTCACTTAACTAATATGTATATATATATATACACGTGTACATATCAAGGGTGAGTCGACCCCTACAAACCCTTGTCCTGTGAGCTAAGTGACAAAATGGCGCGGGCCACAATCAACAACTACAGTCGAGAAATCCAGTCTCCTTACATCGACAACACCGAACTGTGTTGACTACTTATGCTTCCCTCTGATAAGACACCCCCACCCCCAACATATTTTAATTTGTTATTTCATCCAACGTGTCCCCGAAGTTTCGAGAGTTTCTCCATCTTAAATTTTGGAGCAAGTCTGATTTAAAGTAAAACAAGTTTCAAATGAATTTGATAAAGACTGAAACTCACAAAGCTTCCTGGTTCTGTGATCCACTTTGCCCGTCAACTGTGATCTTTTCTTGCTGATCCATCGATCGATCTCTTTTACAGCTCACGTCTACTGATGGCCGTGTCGCCCCGCATGGAACGCGCGATACGTCAGAATCTGATGAAAAAAAGCCGAATAAAATAACGAAAAAAGAATGCAAAAAAAAATGATATGAAAGAGTATACATGTACATCGTATCCCGAAGAACTGTACGACACCTGTTGCCTGACACTATCATTTGTTTCTCGCAGTGCGTACCGTCGTCCATGATGTTTTATTTATTAACATTATCTGCCACCATGGTTTATTGTACTCTTCGTTCGTGCTGTCTACGAATAAAATAAAACACTGCCCAAATTTTATTACAAGACTACAAACTTCACTACACGTTCCTCGCGCGGGCACTTGAAATTATTCTTATGACAGTGTATATTAATTAATTAATTATTCGATTATTATTTCATGAATACCCTCTTCTCTGTTCATACCGAAATAACGATAATTCTGTTGGAATGTTATCTGTCAATTTTCGATTGCGAAATTTAATAACAAATTATGACGGAAGAGATGACGAAAGGTCGCGGATAATGATGGCGAATATGTAATTCATTATAAAATAATAAAAACGATTGAACTCGTACGTGTGTTTAACTTTCAAATAATACGTGTATGAACATCCCTCTCTCTAATATTTACAAAATAATTTATATAGTTCATAGACAGCGGATTTTATGCATCTGTGTTAAAACTGCTATATTACTTTCAATATATTTTGAACATATTATGAAAGAAAATAAATTTAGATTTCACTCCGGTTTGTTACAATTCAGATGGAACATTTTTATTTTGCATGAATAAGATCCGCTGTCTTTTTATAACAAATATGTAGCGTATACTATATCACGTTTGTTATGTTAAACAATCGTTTGTTCCACAAATATACCGTCGCTCGAATACTTTCGTGTAACTACAGTAAATCCTCTATCGACGCAAAAGCCTCGGGGAGGTTCGTTTGCATCGATCGTAGAGAGACACTATATTTTTTAGCTTCAAAGGCCGAGCCGAACGTAGAGAAGGACAGCGCGTGTAAAGAGAGACTGCGCGCGGCCGAAGCGACTGCGACTCTTTCTTTCCCATACGCTATCCTCCCTTGCGCCCGAAACGTTAATCGTCAATTAATCGCACGGGCCTTCGAACTGTGCCGACGAATGCAACTCCCCGCGTCGCATTAGTAGTAGTTCGCACCGATATACCCGAGCCGAGATCAGGTTACTACAGTGGAGGGGACATTTTTTTGCGTCCATCGTGTAGCACCTTTTTGCGGCGACAGAGGATTTACTATAATATGTTTATCTTGTTACTCTATCACAGAATAACGTGAAGCGAAGAGATCGAGCAATTTCGGGATCAGGTTTGTACAACAATATGCATGTTTATTATCTGAAAGTTTTACATCTTTAGGATGTCATTGTATAGGCGTACATCGACGGGATTCGATCGATGCAATGAACAGGGGGTACGCCTACTGTCATCCTAACATCGCGCACGATTCATATCGTCGAATCACAAGCGATCAGCCTTTTACAAATATAATATCTATGTATACAATGTATGTGTCTCAGACAAAAAACGCATATCGAGGGATCACAACCGCTTCTTTTACAATTAAACTTATATATCGGAGCAGGAAGTAGTATAAAGCTGGAGAGAGCATGAAGGGAAGATGATGGCCGTCTGGGTTCACCTGAAATGTAACTTCTTTTCATTTGCGAATCGTCTAAGTACTCAAAAGGAGTACATATACACTTGAAACGATACAAGTTCGTTAACATGCAATACCATGCACACGTGATCGCAACACGAGACAGCGGACTTTATGCATTTATAGCAAAATTGAGTGGATGAAATACAAATTTGTTGGAAAATTTAGAAAATTGAAGATTTCCATTAAAATCATTAATAGAGAAATAACTTTCAATTTAGTTTGTATTTCTTGCAATCGATGAAGACAATTTTTATTTTGCATAAAGATCCGCAGTCTAGTTACGATATATCAATGTTAGGATTGAAAACAACGTCATTATATTCACACACCGTGTACATCGCGATTGTTAAACTGAATGTTTCAAAAGTAGTGGCAATGTCGCAAGCACACCTCAGCTCCGCTGACACATCCTCAGGAAGTTATCTAAACAGCGGATCTTTATGCGAAATAAAAATGTTCTACCTCAATTGCAACAAACTGAAGTGAAAATGATATAAAAGTAGTTTTAAATTCTTCTCATTTTTCTCATACAAATGCATAAAATCCGCTGTCTAATCATAACACTGGGGTTCTTGGATAGCTGCAGATTCTTTAGAAAACTGATTACATATCCAGGAATCCCTAATCCAGTAGTACGTGGAAAACTATGCTCTACAGCTGTTACAAACTTCCACCACCAGAGTAACGTATACTGATATAGAAATACTAACGTTGCCTCATGCAAATCATACGCACAATCGGACAGAACGCAAGTAGCCATCGGAGAGTTAACGTCCCCCCACACACACGCACACACACAAAATACTTGTAGCACACAGACATCGGATCTGTTACTTATTATTTTATAGTTGAACTGTGTCACTGATGTGTGTCTACGTTACTCGTTGCATCACGCCTGTATGTCTCCAACTAGCCCCGCGATACTCACTCACCAACGAGAGCATTGGCGTATTGCGATTAGGGGATCGATCAAGCAAATCCCGGATCGTGAGCTGTGTCATAACAGTAATAAATTCATAAAAGTCTCGTAAATAGAAAGGTCCGCATTGATTCGTCTTTCGCCGTTTAAACAACCTTTTTCAGTTTTTTCATTTTCTCTCTATTCCTTTCTTAACAAACATAAATTACAATTGTATATTTATATAAACAAACGCTTTGCTACTCGCTTTACTGTCTAACAGTTCATCCAAAGTCGATCTACGTTCCACTTTCAGATAATATGTAACTGTTGATGTTTTCTCGATATTATTTTTATTACTATTCCCTTCTCTTTCCTGGAACGAAGCTGTATCGTCTTGTTCGAGTTCCGATTAATATATATAATTCTCTCTGTTTCTCGATTTCTTAAATAGTGTACGAACTCCTTGCACGTTGTCGATAAATCTTCTTAAATACTTATATTCTCTATACACGTGTTCGAGCAGCGTCTAGCTCGAATACTTTCTACGAGCGTCGTGTTCGCAACGGCGCAAACTACTTTTGTATACTGCACACCGTAGCATGAGAGAATAAGTTAGTGTTCAGTGCTGGAAGTGTTTCACTTTTCCTTTGTATTGTTTCAACAAGATACAAAAAAGAAAGAACGAAAATTACACGCAGAGAAATGGAAACGAAACATCTGAAAGTGAAATCGTACGTAGGAATAAGAATTATTCGAGCTTTTATGCTGTGGAATAAAAAGAATAATTAATATTTCATTCAACGATTCCATATATTTCGCTTATCTCTATCGCAACATTAAAATCTCTCAGCAACTGAGACTGTTCTTCTTAATGACAACTCCTTAATTATTAGTACATACATTTTTGTATCTTAGAGAATTAGTTGTTTTCTTTTCTTTTATCATTATTATTTCCTTTTAATCCTCCTTCGTCCATCGCTTATAATCCTTCACGCTTCTACCTCTCTTTATATTTTTTTTCTCCGATCATTCATTTCCTTCACAATTGTTAATTCGAAAATAAACGATATCTAACATTGCTACAACGTACCTTGGAAGGTGCTCTCTCTCTCTCTCGCTCTCTCTCGCTCTCTCTCTCTCTCTCTCTCTCTCTCTCTCTCTCTCTCTCTCTCTCTCTATCGGTATTTCAAAATACTGCGAAGTTTATGAAACCACTCGAAAACGAAGAAGAAAAGAAGAAGGATGTATAAGGAACGAAGCGAAGTTCAGAAGTATCTATATACATATCGTCGTGGTCGCCTTCTTATTAAACGATAATTAAGTTATCTGCGAAAGCAATGACAATAACAGTAACAGAGAAATGTTAAGAACAATCAACGGAGTGTCTACTAATTACATAGAACATTTTACATGAAAGCAATAAATAGTCCAAAATGAGAATGTCTGCGTTCGTTACGTAAACGCTATAATGATACCAAGGACCGGCTGGTATCCGTGAGATGAGGATAAATTAATAACATCCGAACGGCACAGAAGCAATCCCGGATTAAGTTAATGAAAAAGAAAACGTCACATTGAATTGACATTACTTATCTTATTAAAATGCGATCGAGAAAAGGATAAATCATATTCGCTTCTCTCGACGACTTTGCAATGGAACACGAAAAGTAATACTCATGAAAAAGTAGTGGCGAAGTTTAGTTTCTCTTTCGACGGGTTGTTTTGTTTTCCTTCTTGAAACGTAACATTTTATGTAAAAAGAAAAAAGAAACCATAACAAGCACACTTGGGCAGGTTCTACGAATGTACGGTGGTTACTTGTTTGATTGTTTTCCTTTTTTTTTTGTTTTAATCACTAATCAGTCAACATAATGATATACTTAAAAAATATATATCTACACGTAAAATCATACGCAAAAAGGAGAAAGTTAAAACAGCGGTTTTAAAAGTCTTCAACGATCACAAACAACTTCTGACGATAAAACACCACTATCTAGAGTTTCTCACCCGCGCTTATTGTTACTCATAACCCCGGTGCAACTCAGCCGGTAGTGGTGCAGCGTATTTTACAACGTTATGGTATTAACATTGATCTGTAATAGAATATTTGTCTGCCTGGTTCGGGTCCCTTTAGCATGAGCATTCACTAATAGTGTTAGTGATAAGAAATGCTGGCGAGGCTGTCATTTCTTTTTGGCTGGATTCCTTTGTGGTGTAGCTGGTCTCGCGCCCTGCCCGGTATTCATTCCTATATATTGGTATTTAGCTTTCTTCTCGGATGGTTTCAATATCTTTGGAAATATAATGGGATATATTACGATACCGAATTTATAAACGTATAATGTAATTAACAGTACGAAATTCATGATCTTAAATGCAACCTGAAAACTGCACATTAAGGTTTCGTCGACGCTCATCATTCCACCGGCGTTATCGTATTCTCCGCAATAATTTGGCGCCGAGAACAGCGTGACCAACTGTCGTTTCGCAAAGAACTCGTAACCGTCCTCGACTACTTGATGCGCTCTACATATCAGATCCATATCATGGCGGTTCAAGAATTTGGACACTATATCCGGACCAAATGTAAAGGAAACACCTCTGTCATTTTCACCCCATCCCTGTAACGTAGAATAAAAATATCTGTAGCACGTTTGTGTCGTAATTATTCCGTGAATAAATCGATTAATAACGAAATACAGTACCTGAACTTCCTTATCAGGATCTGACCATAATAAGTCGCAAAGAAGGCCAGTGTCAGGTACATCAGTTGGACGCATAATTCTTCTGATTTGCTCCATGTTCTGTTATAGAAAAAGGTCAAAGTTAGAGACATTTTTCTGTGTCTCGAGCTATTAATAAGCAGCCACACGATACACAATACTCTGACTCGATCAACTCTAATAAAGGTCTCTTCATTCATAATAATTAATATCAACGAGGTAGATAACAAAAAGCCAATATTTCGATCTTTACACATGTTTACCCTTCTATTAACCATTGAACTTTTACTTTTTTCTTTGCTACGCATCGTTATGAAATTTTCTGCTAATAAAACTAAATAAAATGATTCATCAATCATTTTTCGAAACGTGCCCAACCCTGGTGTCGATGTAAACATTGTCGAAGAAATCAGAGTCGCCAGATTAAGACTTGTGTCCCCACTGTACCTTCCCCATCTACTGGTCACGTGACGCATTTCTTCGTGCTGGCAGAGAGGGGGTAACTCTTTCCCCTCAATTCGTGTGCCCATAATTATGAAAGTGGTCTAAGTGAAAATTAAAAAACAACGAGTTTATCAGTTATTTCACGTCACATTATTTTAATTCAATGTAATGTTTAGTGCTTGTTATTTCAAAACAAGAAATACAGAGTGATTGCACACCTGGCGGGTGCATTGGTGCCTCCACCTAAAAAACAAGGTCATAGACATGTGTGATTTTTTCCTCTATTTTTACTTAAAAACGAGTCCCAGTTCCCAGAATCAACCTGTACAATTGTATTCGACTTAGACCGCTTTCATACTTATGTGTCTAGCGAATATAGTCACCTGAAGATCCGGGCTAAGGCCGCCATGACAGCAGAAGATTTTTTCGTCTATGATGGCAGCGATCGGTAAACAGTTAAAGCAATCCGTGAATGTTTTCCATAGTTTAACGTTGTACCGTTTCTTGCACTCATCGTAGAACCCGTATATCCTGTTTATACTGGCACACTCGTGATTTCCACGCAACAAGAAAAAATTCTCCGGATATTTGATCTTGTACGCGAGCAGCAGGCATATTGTTTCCAGCGATTGTTTACCTCGGTCTACGTAATCTCCGAGGAATAAATAGTTCGCTTCCGGCGGAAAACCGCCGTATTCGAAAAGTCGCAACAGATCGGTGTACTGGCCGTGTATATCGCCGCAGATCTTTAGTGGCGCCTCCAACTCCAGCAGGATCGGCTGCTGAAGGAAAATCTCCCGTGACTTCAGGCAAAGGCCCCGCACTTCACCCTCCGTCATTAGAACGGTCTTTCCTGGCCGGCATCCTCTGACTGCGTCCAAAAATTCGCACGTTTAAATGCATTTCGACCGACGCGGCGCCGCGTGACGTCAGGCTTCGCGAACTCGCAAGGAAAGAGCACGACCTTCGCATTGCCGATTTAGGGTCGATTCATATCTCAGCGGAACGATTATCGGATCGGTCTTGCATGTTCATAGTTTATCGTTCCGATTCTACGGCAACCTGAGAAGGGTTCGAGATGCTCGAACAAAGGCCAAGTGCCGAAGATCGTGTCATTTGCTACCCTAACCCCATGGGTTCCCACCTTAGCCCCAGGGGTTCCTAGAACCCCACCGATTCGAAGAAAAGTATCGTAGCCGAATCGTCGTTACCGCTCAGGTATGAACTGTTTCACTTAAAATCTGGGTAAGAATCTCAGTCCGTTTATCGTTACTGGTGAGATATGAATCGACCCTTACTTCGGACATTACACACTTATACAGCTCGTTCTTCTGTTTACTAATTAATATGTACCGTTATAGGATTAATACCTTTCGGGGTTATCAACAATTCAAGTTTCCATCGTCGCTCAAAACTGTTGCGTCACGCACTCTGACGCTGAAGTTGTCACCGCGTAGGTCGCGAGTTCAAATCTCATTTTTCTTTTTCAATGTTTTGTAAATTCGATTGGAAATACATTTTGAAATATTTGTCGAGGTGATATACTCCCCTGTACCAATTTTTATAAACATCACAATGTAGCGTAATAATTTTGTACGCAATAAGTACCATTTTTGTATTGAAAACATTCACAACGAAGAAAAATATTCTCATAAAAATGTTTAGAAATCGTCTTTATGTAAAATAGCATTGTCACACATCGATTGCGATCTGAGTAAAAATTTATTTTCCTCGTTAATTATTTTTATTAGTTAACATTGATCGTCGACCCTGTAATGGCGCATCCGTGTAAACAGTAGATCGACCTGAATAAATGTGTAAAGTGTTAACTAAATCGCAGACCGGAAGATCGTGTCCTCTCCTGGTCAGTGTTTTGTTCCACAGATTAAGTACGCCGAGCATAAGTTTCTACGCTGGAGCATGAAGATGTTCTGACTGCCAAGAACCGATTCTTAGAGGGGGCATGGATAAATACGATTATGTACTCGGCTGCCACGAATTCTCGTAGAGCCCTATCGCGTAGTACTACAGTGGCGGGTTGAAGAATTAGAGTAGTGGTGGAGAACTATTGAGGTACTTTTACTATCGATAATTATCGGTAGAGAAATTTGGGGGTTGGTATTCGTACATCGTTTTACTCGACAAATATTGCTGAAATCCGATGAAACTAATAAATGATAAAACTTGAAAAATATTGTTTTTTATCCTAGACTAACCGACAATATCAAAATTCATTAGATACCATAATTAAATTTTAATTTTCTCAACAAGAACTCATGGTTATTAGATTCTTGTAGAATTACAAATCTATTTTATTCTTAATAATACACACCATAAAATGTATTGCACACCATCACTATCGATAATTATGGACAACTATCGACGGTTCTCCACCAGTAATAGTCAGGGATGAATCTTTCCTGTTCATGGCCACTGCGAGATCAGTCTCCATTTCTCAGTTAGGGTACCTACGTTGATACTAATACGATGCATAAGTAGTACAGTGGAATCGATAATATTTCAATCGAGCGGCAGGATTTTTTTATAACCGCGAACATAAATATTAATAAGGGAAGCGACCTTGGCCGACTAGAAAGCTTACCCTGACTGCAGTTCGCTTCCGGTCAATTCGAGCGGTAATATTTAAACACGAAACGTCATACCGACGAAATATTTAAAAATAACTGTTCTATAATTATCTGCATCTGATTAACCCTTCCGTTACGGAACAGCCTTCCACGAATCTATATTTTGCCGTGAGTCCATTGCGATATTACTTTTTCGTGTCCCACGAATCGTTGGATTTTGTAAACAAATTATTTTCACCTAATACAACGATTTCCACTGATATTCGGACACTCTTAAAAAGACGATAACCTTTTTAATATTGGACCGTACGATTTGAACTTTTTTGGGAAGTTAGAGCAATTAGTTAACTACATGATGTGAAGAGATATTTTTTCAAAAATTGCAATTGGTCGGAATTGTAGAGGAAATACTATAAGTTGCAAAATATGTACAACTTTTTTATGTGAGCCTATATTGAAAATTTAAAAAATACGTTTTGTAGATCTGTATTCTCGAAAAAGTTCAAATCGTATAGTCCAACATTAAAAAAATTATCGTTTTTCTGAGAGCGACCGAATATTAATAGGAGTCGCCATATACAGCGACTCCTAATGAATCATGCGTTGGAATAATCAAACTTTAATGGCCAATTTAACCGGAGTTATTAATAAATGCAAAATTCTGGCGGGTAACTGAAGTCACCGGTATACCGTTAGCAACGAAAAGATTAAATATCATAATGCTAAAATAAAAAGATAATAGAATAGCGTAACAGGTGGTCTTGGTTTTCAATCTAGAAAAGAACGACGTTTCATACGAATTTCTTCAAGATCAGGAGGAGAGATGGATTTCGAAAACAAACGGAAAATAAATATGTCGCGGCTACGACGTTTTCTTTCGTCAGAATCTCATTTTCGTGAAAGATTTATTCCCGTATGATGCAATTGTTTGAAGAATCGAGTAGGTTGGAGGTTTGATTATAAAATCGTCGAGCGACGTAGTATAGGTTTTCTCTTGATGCAATAATCGGGGATACGAAAGGTTGTCGCACACTGTAGTTATAATGCTTCAAAGGGATTAAGTGGCTATATGAGTCTCGAATAATACGACGAGCATAAACTTGCAGGAAAACAAAGTCTAAAAGAAAAGCTAAAGCCATTTAGTGATGCGTGATCACCGGATCGTAATTACGTATTACGAATAGAAAGCTAATGGGGCGCTACGGTTAGGGTTCGTAGAAACCCGAAAAAACCAACGAACGAGAACGCGAATAAATTTCGCATAAGTACGGGATAACACGTCGAACCCTTGCACTGTCGTAGAAGTATTTATAGCTATGGAGGAATTCATGGTGTCGCTTAAAACGAGTCGTTATTGGAAAACTGCATATCAGCAAGGTCATACCGCAACAATCTAAATGCTATCGGTAAAAAAAGAATGTTTCTAGAATGACGAAAACTATGGAAGATCTGAAGCAAGCACATTATCAGAAACGTTGTCTATTAATATTACAGTTATTTAAAGAAACGGGGCGAACGATAAAAAGAAAAAAAAATAGAAAATCGTCATGGCTATATTTGATCAAACGCGAGACAGTTTTATTCGGGAAAACGTCCAGTTTAACTGATAAATTGGCATTACAGATAAACAATATAGAAGTAAGCAATTTTTTTTTCCATATCATTTTATCATATACTACTAGAAAACAAAATAATCTCTTAGAAGATTGCCTGCTCCTCGAAATCCTGTTATGTTATTATTAGACACTATGCGTGTCACATTTAATTATAATGTGTCCTCCATATATAAAAATGGTGGATTTATTTGAAAGACGCTTTACAGAATTTTAATAGACATTACGACGTTATGAAACATGAAAGAGGAAGCGTTGTTCATTATCAATTAACGTCCTGGTGGACAAAGCTAACTGAGCAATAAATGAATTTTAACGTGCAACGATGTTTGCATTCAAGCCATTATTTCTGTGTGAATCGGAAAATATAATCTATTGCTTAAAGTGTTGGTTCCACGTAAGTACGGTGCTAAAACCTTAGTCGAACATTGACATTGCAGACATTGTTTTGCAGAACCTGGTGATACGTAGTATCTGAAGAGAACCGAGATGGCAGTGTGTCGAAGATGCCGATGATACAAAGAACAATCTAAGGAAAACGTGTGAGAACGTGAAGAACAAGCTAACAAGAACAAAGATAATATCTTGGTGTGGAACTGACGTTGCGGATGCCACAATACAATAGCTAGCTTCTACTCTGACTTTGCGTTGTAAATCATAAGCATATGATGAGCGATCACAAATGACGTCGAGAGGCAGATAAAGAGACGCAACTAAAGAACGTTGAACAGAGCTACGTGATGTTTGTTTCCTTGTTGCGTACCGACGAAATCCGACGAGAAAATATCTTTTAGCTTGGCTTTCTTCTGAACCTGGTCTTTCTGCGTGTTGTAAACTTTACCGCGCAGAGTTCCGACACGTAGCATGAGTAACAGAGATAGAACAGAAAGAAACAGTTTTGGCTTTCAGAGAATAAAGAATACAGGAGGAGTAGAATCCGCGCGGACGTCTGGAAATACAAGGAGTTAACGAAGACTGTAACATTAGGAGATCGATATCTTTCCTTTTTTTTCTTTGTTTCTTCTCTTCTCGTCGATCTACAGGACCGCGGGCAAATTAAGCGTTCCGACGGGCAATCAAGAGAAACCATTTACGGACTTTGTAAAAAAATCACCGATATCGAATGTCGCCAAATAAATAGATTGATTTTAATCTTCGTTCGGTTAGAAAAGAAACGTATATGCTCGATGTACGCGGCGCGACATCGGATCGAGCCAATTTTCGCCGGATACTTTGGAAAACCTTTCCATTAACTGTACACCAAATCGAAGACGGGAATCTCGGGAACAATTTTACACTTTCGTCCCACTGAGCCTCCCCTTTTTTATCACGTACCTTCCAACAATCTTTGTATCAGGTTGTCGACGTTCAACTCGACATCCGCCATTTTTTCTTGCCACTGACTGACTGACCCGATGTTTGTAGACTAGACGATACGTTTGTGTACGCAGTTACCTGTATATACATATGTACATACATCTTCTAGGCTCGTGTCGCTCTATACGTGTGCTGTTATCGACTGCCGGTCCTATGTAAATAACAAAAGGATTATCAAAATTTCGAACAATTTATTTCGGACAAGACTGTGGATGTTTATGCAATTTTTTTAAATTTTTCTAGGCGTATTTTGGGAAAGAGATTTCCAGAAATAAATAAAAATATTCTAGCAGTTTTTGAAAATTTTCGTAAATGCACAAAGATCCGCAGACGATCACCGACGAAACAGTACTTTCAAGAAAATAATTTTTAAGAAAAATGTTCTTTAACGCGAACTGAGAAATATATATTTTTATAATTGCATCTTAAAATAATATAAATACAACCTAACGCACTGTATACCGTTTTATTTAACATCGAGTCCACTGATGATTTAATATAATATAAAGGTTTTCCGAATTCTTCTATTTTACAGTATATACAATTTTTATTCACAACCCATTTTGTCTCATTTTTATTAACAATGACGTACTTCGATCTATTTGAAAAATGTCGTTCAAGTAAAAATACGTGGAGAATGGTAGTAATGAAAAGAAACCGTATATTTTTGTCTCAATCGATCTCTTCGAATATGTATAAAATTGTAATTAAGTAACGAAATTGTAATACATAGTATGTACAATAAATAAAAGATGCTAGTGATACACATATTAATCTAAGATAAAATATGTACTAGTTAGTTTAATATTTTTTGTCCGTACAGATGATAAACTGAAAAAGTTAGTTTACAATTCGAAAAATTATATGGAACACATAATTATTTTGTATAACGAGTTAATTGGCATGACAGTGTCTATGCAGGTATCTTAGTAGAAGAGAAAACTAGCTGCCATGCGTAATAGACGAGACAAAAAGTAATAGTGTCGTTTGAATGAAATTTGTACATTAATTGATACTAACTTAAGCATATTTTCTGTGATAATCTGGCGGTGAATCTGCGTAATCTTGTTGGAGATTAAATAACTCGGTATTATTTTTCTGTAAATATTGTAAAAAATCGTGAAAATGGGATAACAACAGTTGTATGCTTCTTTCGTCCAATGTGGTATATGATAACATTCCTCCCAACCTTACTGTAAAAATAATGATAAACGATTGCATAAAATCTTTCACTACCTTAAACAAATATTATACTTTTCATATTGAATAAAGAATAATACCGAATAGCCTCAATAAATGAAAGGCACCGTATAATTGGCTGGGTAGTGTTTCAGGATTGTCGTTCATTATTTGAATAAACTGTGGACGTTCCCATTTGTATAGTAATTGCAAACCTAAGGATATATTGAAGTACTCTCGAATACCTTTAGTTATTTCTAGTATGCTTTCCCTGGAAATGATGAATTACTTCAGTTTCAATAATATCTGTACCATTCAAATATTATACGTATATCTACCTAGCAGAATCATTCTTTCCTGCAGACTTTGATTCTACATAGTCGTCTAAAATCTTATCGACTGTATTCTTTACAGGTAACGCAGGTAATTTATGATGTTTCAATATTACTTCTGATTCATCTATAAGTACAAACTTCAGTTCCTCTGGGATCTTAATTTTAACTTCTACCTTGGTAAGATATTCTTCGGTGTCGCCACATGCCTCCATCCGGCTGTAAGAAATCGCATTAGCTTTATATTATCCATTCGAGAGAATGGATTTGTACATTAATAATGTAGAACACGTGTGCATTGATAATATAGAACACACCTGCGTTTTTTGCGTGGAGCATCCGAAGTAGAATCGTGAGAAGACGACGGCGTTACAGCACTGGTAGTGCTTTTAGCGAATCTGCTAACCGCTTTGTCAACCGTTGCTACGGGAGTGCTAGCTCTGCTATCAGTGTCTTTTTCGCGACCTCCCTCGCTTCTACGGCCTTGAGTTTTAGAAGATGTACTGCCTTTCTTGTTTTTCTGTATAGACTGCTGATTCGAATGCGCTCTCTGAACCTCTTTCTGCCTTTGCACATTCGTATCGTTGTACTTGAGTACTCTACTTTCCGGAACCCATTCGTCCCAACTATTTGTACGACATTTAATGTTTACAATTCCATTTCCATGATAAACCATCAAAATAAAACGATTACTCACTTCTTATTCCAACCAGCATAGTGAATGAAATATTTGATCTGTTTTTCCTTAGTAATGGAGGACTTTAGACATTTTGCTTCATAAATTAATGGCCCATGAAAACATAGAACTTTCTCGCCTAAGAATAATCACACATAATTGTCACAAATCGGATTACGCAATGCACACGAATAGAACGAAGATAATGATTAGCAATTAATTAAACTGGACGTAACATTGTGAATTATGAAATACGAGAAATTAAAAAAGAAATGCGTACCTTCTTGAAATTTACACTTCGGTGGCATGGCCGCGTCCTTTGAACTGCTTATTTTGACTGATGCTCTTTCAGTCGTCAGTTTTATACGGTTGAAATTTCGGAAAATTACTTAATAATTCGCGCCAACACGCAAACAATTGATTTCCACTGAACAACTTTAAAAGTGGCGTCTCTGGCTCCGTCCTATATTGTCCTATTTATGTCCTATATCAGAGAGGATATGAGAGTGCTCACGCTCGGGTTTTCGATGCCTCCGGTATAGTGCTGCCCCCACACAAAATCTTAGCCTGGATCAGCTCCTATGCGTACGGTAGAGCGGATTTCCCCCTCCCACTTTTAGCCTGGATCAGCTCCTATGCGCTCGGTAGAGCGGACGCTTAGCCTGGATTAGCTCCTATGCGCACAGTAGAGCGGATTTCCCCCTCCCGCATTCTTCCCGTTCGTTTTTGGTAGGTGTCAACCCAGGGGAAGATAGTTAAAAAAATTCTCAAAGAATTAATTTATTATTTTCAACTATAAATAATTGGCAAAAAATTCTGAAAAAAATCTGAAATATAGAGAGTATCTGTATCTTTTGTTTGCCGTTTATCCCATGTCGATATCTTTTCTCGTTTTAGAGCAAATTGCATTTAAGTGCGGGGGAATTTACCCCTATATCACCCCCATCGGTGGTGGTAGACATTTTAAATCTTACGCAATGTTTTTTTAGACATAAAGCGATATTTTAAGACAGGAATCAGGAAAATCGGAGCGGGGGCC
>CM052312.1:3420092-3515499 GCA_028455605.1 Lasioglossum malachurum
GTGGTGGCAACTCAGACCCGGGCGTGAGCACTCTCATATCCTCTCTGCCTATATGTTCGGAGTAAAGGCTGATCCACACTGCATGCTAGTAATAAATATAATGGTCTAGCTAGAGATTTTCAGTTCACGATATTACCTAGCTTGAACGGACAGAAATTCAATTCGATTTGAAAATCTAAACGCACACTCTTCAAGCGTTACATAAACATCGAAATTACTAAACATGCTTGAAGTTCTAATATCATTATATCGCATTTTGTCAAAGTTTAATACATTTCTCACAATTCTGAATTGATCTTAACTTGTGGTTTATAATTGCACTGATTAGTAAGATTCATACGGTTCTTACTAATTTAGATGTAGAGTAATTTCAAACAATAAATTGTTTAAGCAAACGACGTTCCCTGCTCTACTGCTGACGCGCGAATGGCATGCGGTCGACGATAGCACGAATATAAATGGCCGCGAGTAAATCTCGCGCATGCGCAACCTGCTCGACGAGTGTGAGCTCGTTCAAATCGAGATACATTTTGAAACAAAATACGAAAATGTTCTGATACATTTAAAAACTCTTTCCATTAACAACGACGGTAAGTACAAAAGAACGATTTAAAATCAAATGAAACGAACCTGAGTAAACCTAAAGCAATTCTCGAATCATTGCAACTAAAATGTCAGGCAGAAACTTGACGGCGCGGCAGTGCGAATATAAATGACCGCGAGTGAATCTCGCGCATGCGCAGTCTGTTCAACGAATGTGCGTTCGTTCAAATCGAGATTTCCGTACGAGCGGGAAAACTCTTCTCTTTTAAAACAAAGTATGAAAATGTTCTGATATATTTAGAAACTCTTTCCACATTAACGACAACGGTACAAAAGAACAATTTAAAATCAAATGAACGATACTTGATTAAACCTAAAGCAATTTTCGAATCATTGCAATTGAAAAAACGGGTTGAACTTGTCGACGAGCTTCCTCATTTTTAAATGACTTTTTTAATGCGTATACTAGAATGATTTAATCGTTATCCGTCCCTCGTGTCAATTTGGCACAGTTTCCCCGAAATAATTTATACCGTTCTGTTATTTGTAGGCTTCTGAAAATGTTAAAAAAATGCTGGAGTCTGTTTGACAGAATTTAATACGATTTTTATTTACTCCCGACCTGCGAAGGCTACTGCTGCTGAAAATAAAATTTTATTCGATTCCATTCTCTTAAAATTCGTCTACGAAAATTGCAATTTGCAGGAATATCCGCAGAATAGTTATTTGTTGGTTAATTTATCCGAAACTCCGTGACTTTTATTTTTTTTTTATACGAAATGCAAGTCAGAAAAACCTAAGATGTAAATGTTAACTCATCAACTTGAATAAAGTTACCGTTTACCTTGTTATTTTATCGATTTCTTATCACTGTGTGAATCTGACACGGACGGACAGATTTAGTTCATGAAATGAGGGGCGAACGTGGGCAAAAACAGTCGAAATCGCAGAGGACGCAGCTCGCCGACAAATCTCGCAAAAAACTAGTCGACGAAAAAAGGTGCGAGGAAAATTGAAAACAGCACATCTCCCTATGACGTTACACAAGGTTATATTTTGTAACTTTCTCATCCTTTTTTACGATGCTGATTCGGCGGGTTGTGCCCGTAAAGTGTGACAAAATTCTCGTTCGTCGTATTGGTACATACATCACTCAATTTGTTTCTTTTGTTAAAGACAATCGATCAGAATCAGTTTTTCCTTTTCTCTTTACCACATTTGTTCTGAACAGTCTCTCAAATATATATATATATATATTCGTAGAAAAGTGTGTGTACGCGCGCGAACAATCGTTTGTTGTTCGACGCGGCGGTGTTCGCCGGTAGAACTAAACGTTTTTTTTTCGTCAAGGAATTATGCACGCCGCAAGACACGCTGTGTTTGCTCTTCGCGTTTTTATCCTGTCTGAAATAATAAATTTTAACTGTTCGATGTTTTTTTGTTTGTTTGTCGCGCGATCGTGTTCAAAGTAACGTTTTATAAAAGTCCCCGTGGAACGAAAAAGGAAATTCGTACGCGCCAGGTGTGTTTCGTGTAAAATACGAGAAGCACCGCTATTCGACAGACTGCCAGAAGCGGGTAGAAGGTTTCACGAATATCGGATTAAAAACGAAACGATGGACTGCCATCATCATGATAAGTTATTATAAAAAGATCTCACGAAGCCTGAATACGGCGGGAAACGTAGCTTTCCCTTTTTCTCTTCGTTTTCTTTGCATGGTCATCGCTTGATGTGTTGCTTCGCTCCACCAACAGAGTGCGAATATTAACTATTTATAATTAAAAACCCTAACGCATCAGGCTTTGCGAGGTCCTTGCAAATATTCAGGTAGAAAATATTGTAACTTCTCACTGGTGTGCCGGCGACCGGTATCACCGACCATTAACACTCGACAATCGTTAATATCGTTCATTACCGCTCGCTCTCTCTCTCTATTTCTCTTCACATACCAACATACATACATACATGCACACAAGCATCTACATGCACACACATAGTCCACGTATTCTATTCTCTCTCCTCGCTTCTCTCCCCTCTCGTTGCACGATGCGTATGAAAAAAGTGCGATGCCACCAGTAATTGAAAACGAAAATGAAACTAGTACACAATCCTCTCACATTTGCAGGTAGACGTTATGTGAACACTGTGCAGTATAATCACACACGATTTTTAACAAAAAGAAACAATCTAGAAACCACGTTGAGATCTATGATAAAATTGATAAATAAGTTGAACAGTTATTGAAAATTGCACGCCGTTCTTCTTCGAACGTGTTATATATATATATGTATATGAGATGGATTTAACCATTTAAAGCGACGAATCCGTTTCATCGGTCACGTGATTCATGCGAATGAAAATTGTTCCTAATTCGGTACACGTGCGATAGCCACGAGTAATTTGCATCTACGTTATTCTGCACAACGTTCACAGGATATTATAAAATGTACGTACTCATTACATATACATACATACATAATAAGTGAATTTATAAACTAACATTCTTCTCGTGTAATGCTTCAATAATAATATTAATTATAATTAAAACTAACTAATTGATATCTTGTGATAACCGTTAATGAGGTGTCTGCAGCATCTCTGGTTTTCCTTTCTCTTTCTCTCTCTCTCTCTCTCTCTCTCTCTCTCGCGCGCTCACTTTCTCTCACTCTCTCTCTCTTTCTCATAGGGGTCGTCACGTCCTTACTTGTATACATATATATATATAGAGCTATATAATATATATATATATATATATATATATGCATTATATATATATATATATTTGTATTATTTACAGTTGCAGAAGGGTGTGATCATTATTGTGTAGGCACTATGGCTTTGGACGTACACTAAGTTGTACGTTAGGGTACATCCTTTAAGAGACTTCCAGTCAAGACAATTTCCACCCAGTGCAACTTCGATCCCTTCCAGGAACACTGAACAATATTTAATTCGCCTCCGCTAATCAAGACAGTCAATCATTCGGGCCGTTTTTCACGCAATTGGAATGAAACTGCACCGACGTGGAAATTCTCTGTTGGGAAGCCTCTTAAGTCAGGTCCAGAATAGTACTGTATCCTGAATGAATCTTAGACGTTGATCGTTACAATTAGAATTAAATATGCGTTTACATGCGACCATACAGTCTAAGATCGTTTCTTTCTCCCTTTCGTTCCGTTCATTGTCTCGAACGATCGAGTTCGTTCCCGTGTTTCGCGTCACGACATCAAAAATGTTTCATCAACGCGATGTGCAGCGAAACTGACACAATAGGATCGGTGTAAGACGACATCTTGCCAAAATATTGATTAACCTCGTCATCCGCGTCCACCCGGATGAATTTATCAATCATTACGCCGTGCATATTGTCGAGCCGCGCAAATCCCTCCCTACCGGAAAACTCGACAAATTACAAAAGTATACAGAATAAAAACTACGCCATCTTGCCATTACTTTTTTGCATTTTCCTCCACCTACACTCTCTCTCCCACACGTCCTCTTTTTCTCCTTCCTTCGTTACAAACAAGGAATCGATAAGCCTACCATGCATCGGCCGCGGTTTAATAAATTTATCAATGCATATTTTGCTTTCCGGACGTCGGTCTCGCGTCTTAAACACGATTTAGAAAAAAGTATTCAGTCCCGGTGATAAGACAGAGGACCGACCCGTCCGGAAACTAAGAATGTTCCCCATTCCCATGCGTTCTTCGTCATAATTATCACGTCGATAGAAACATTACACTAGGAGGGACTTTTTTTGATGAATGATTTTTCCGCGTGTACTACTGGTTCAATTAATTTCTTCGTTTCCTGTTTTCTCCTTTTCTTCTTCATCGTCCTCTTTTTTTACAATTCGATATTAACGACGAAAGAAAACCGTTCGCAGTTTTCCCCTCGACACACGAGTCCAGTCTCTCTTCTCTTTGAAATTCCGAATATGTGGTCTCTCGTTCTCTCTCTCTCTCTTTCTCTCGCATTCTTTCTCTCTCACTTTCTCACTTGCTCTCTCTCTCTCTCTCTCTCTCTCTCTCTCTTTCTTTTGCTTTTATCTCTTACTTCATTTACAATATTATTACACATTGCACAGAAAAACGGCTTCGCTTCGCCAGACAGTTTTACAAATTATCCAAGAGAACTCAATATCGGCCACGACCATATCAAGCCGGAAGTACTCGAGAGTACCGCGTCCACAGTTCCGTGTGATATGTTTTATCCTCTGCTTCTCGCGGTACCGTACTTTTCCACCTGACCACGATGGTCAAACTTTTCGACGAAAAGGAAAAAAGAAAATAAAATAAAATACAAAGGGAAAGCGACTGACACGATACCTCGCGGGCTGTGAATGACCCCTTTTTCTTCTCAACCGTATCCGTTCGCTCAACGAATCCGCGATTAAAAACGCCTCGACGCGAGACATCCTCGACAAAATACTATTCGGTATTACATCGTTACGCGAATCGTTCGAAATCATAAAGTCCTATCTATACTCCGTATTTACACATTCGCGTCTTTCCGAAACAGAACATAACAGGCAGAATCATTTCACTAAGCCGGCTCGTAGCGATTTTTCATTTGTTGCTGATTTGATTTGTGTGTATTTGTTCTGTTCATATACGAGATCGATATGAACCCTCCTTTTTCTCTTTCTCGTGCTAACGAACAACGAGTCCAAGACCACGTCTACGCAATGTTCGACACGATTCTCGTTATTAGAAACCAAAAAAAAAGGAAAAAAATAGAATGAATAACGAGCAACTGAAAATATCGCCAATTACGATTCGTGAAAGCGCCAATTACACGAACCAACGAAATTATTTCTAGCCACTTGAATACTAGACAGGCTAACTCAGAGTGGTAGCCTAAATAGACGAATGTACTGTCAACGGTGACGATGGTGAGGATGATATCTCTAAAACTTGAAATCAAAAAGATCCGAAAGCCCTTCCTCCGTGCCTAACGAGAATGAATAGTCGTTTTCTGAAAGAGGTGGTTCCAGGGACAGCAGGTGTTCTCCGAAATCGAGAAGATTTAAATCTGTAACAAAAGACAGAAAGAAAATGGGGCTTGTCCAATTTACATCCACCCTTACTCTCAGACTCCGTCTACGTCTTCTACTCCAAGTTCATCAAGAGTATAAGAAAATACGATGAAAATCTCGAATATTTCAAGTAGCGTGATCTTAGAATAATCATTCGCGTGGACTGTACGACGTGTATATCGAAGTATAAACGATATGTCATCGTTTAAATTGTACAGGTGAATAGATATCTACCAGCTGATTAGATTGCTAGGTTATTTTGTTAGGAAAGCATTCTTGCGATGTTGAAAATCAAAATCTAATCCAAGATGTAGTTTTGCGCGGAAGGTAAAGAGTATGGTAATCTACAGAAGATGCAATGCGCTGTAGGGTAAAATTGCCGATGATGTGGGTCCTCTCAGTTTTAGGTATGTTGTCAAGGTCATTCTGAACAACATTCCCCTTTAAAGTTTTTGGCGGTCGGCTTTAGTTTACGACATAATCACGAAAAACTTTACTTGTAAATCCATGGGGTTGTTTTCCTCCCCCTCTCCAATTTCAATGAGCTTTAGATATGTCAAGGTCATCGTTTTGAACAACTGAAGAACCTTACCAAGACCTAACTCAGACCAGGACCACAGAAGGATCACATCATCGGCAACTTTTCTTGCTGTAGTATCGGTAAAAGAAAAGAGTAGAAACCAATTAATCGTTTTGTCCTGGAAACGTACCTTCACGCGATACGAGATTTGTTGCTTGAAACCGTCACCTAACTAGAACTTTGCCTGTGATGTGATTTTAATTGATGTAACACACAAGTCACAGCCAGAGCTCCATCAGGGTACGGCTATCCTCCATTGTTGTAAAGGCAGAGGACAATTCAGAGAAAGGTAGTTCGAGTCAATAATATCGTGAAACAGCGGTGGAAATTGACTCTTACTATCTTTCTTTCGAAAAGATTGTTTTATCTTGTTGGCATGCAGGCACGACTCTCTCAAGTTTGTGATAATATTTCTATTTCACTTGTGCGAGAAAGAAACGTTTTAACTTTTCGTTTTGAAGATATTTTGGAAGTATGTACTAGGAGATATGTTACAGTGCAAACATGATTTATTAAAAAATAAAGAAAGACAACAAAGCGGAAAAAAAGTAGAAATACAAGCAGGTTAACAGAAAGCGTTGTAAAAGTTACAGTTGAAGCTGAAGCTTGGAAAGGTATTGTGAAAATAAGGGAAAACATGTAAAATTTCAAGCGCTGTTAAAATTATCGGCATACTATAAATTAGTAACAATAAAAATGTTAAACAAAAACGAGAAGGTGAAAACAAACTCGTAAGCTCTTGTAACCGAAATACACAACTCTATGAGATTTTGTTTATGCTTACAATTATTACTGAAAGATTTGTGTTCACCTTATTGCGACGTAATAACATTGTGCCCGGCATTTGCAGCAAAGCGCGCAGCGATATGTACAAAAGCGTACATGCAAAGAAAAATAGCGTACATACTAGCTTAAGCTATTAGAATCTAAACAAATAATAAATAATACTCTTGATATATAATCGACAAGAAAAAGAAAAAATATTAAAATTGATATGCTACGAAGATGCGATATTTTCTCAAACTTTCTTTCAACTTCAATTAAAAGAATAAAGTAGAACAGAGAAATAGTTCAAAATTCGGATTAATTATAATTAAAAAAAATTCACGCGATCCTACCTGAAGTGCTAATTTGATCCTCTGTTTGCAATTGGAACTTGCCTCCTCCCATTGGTCCATAATCATCGGATTCACATAACAGCGCGTCCCTCGTAGATGCAGTTGGAGTGCACAAACGAGTATTCAACGAACTTTCGACAGAAGGTACTGGTTCTACCCGAACACCACTCCCTCCATTGGCCAACAGTTCGGGAGGCAGATAAGGTATGTCGGATTCTTTTGACGAAGGCACAGATTGCGTCGTCGTGTATCCCGGATTGGGTGACGATTTCACTGAAGGGTCATCAGGACAGAGGAACACCTCTATTTCGCCATGAGATGACCTCATGTGCATTTGAAGCTGTAAGAATACGTAAAGGGTATGATCAATACAATGATTAACTCTTGCGTAACAAATGAAACAGATAATTTACCTTTTGCTGTCCAAGATTATTGATAGGTTGTGGAACATGAAGAGTAGCTTCTGGCGGCGCCTTCACCGCCATGATAGCCTGGTCTTTGTACATTGGAACAGAACGTAAATCATGATACGTTACATAAGCGTATTGTCTGTCCGCGCAGAGCTCCCTAAGATTTTTGTCTGCACCATGAATCAATCGATCCAAAGTATTTTCCTTAGCTTCTAAATCCGCCACTTCTCGTCTGAGATCAGCAATATCGTTCCTATCATTTGGCAACTGACCGCCTCTGTAACACGTATCGATTACGTTTGATTCTCGATTGTGTTTCATGTATAAATTATTTTAAAGTGTAAAAGTTACAACGTACTTCCATTGTATATTGTTTTTACTTTTTTTCTCCAGAATTCCAATGCCTTCCAGCACGTTTGTAATGTCGTATATACGACGTTTCTGTACTTCCAACTTTTCAGATGCTACATTCAAATCTACAACACCGTCCTGACTGCTCTCTACTAAGTGTATGAATTTTTTTGTAAGTAAGCTCAGCGATGTATCGTATCGTGTCCTTTCTACTGTTTTACCTGAAAAAGAGAGAATCAGCATTTCTTCTCACTGAGAGAAACAGACAACAATGTATCGCGATGCAGAAGAAATAATACTTACTTTTGGTAGGTGTGTGGCCAGCTATAGAACTCGATCCAGATCTCCTACGTTTACCTCTAGGAGTTTTAAAAGCAGATTGGCTGGGACCTGTCGTTCCCATTTCCAAATTCAGTCTTCGTTTCACTGCCTGAACTGAAATTTGCTGCAAAGTCAAGGATAATTAGAAAGTCTCGCAGCATCTAAAAGTTTTAATGTACTAAAAACAATCCATTGGATATCAGTAGACTACGGATCTTCGCATTTATAGCAAATTGCACAAAGCATAATTTTTATTTTGCATGAAGATCCGCAGTCTAGATATCGGTTATAGTCTCAGTAGTAGAGTTCTTGTATGTAGAAGTATTTTCTTGTTAAAAATGTGGTGTTATCTACCTCAGTTCGAGGTGGCGGTTGTGTGGGTTTCCTCGTTACTTGATAACAAGGTGTTTGTCCATATTGATGGTCTTGAAGATGAGGGCTCGGTGTCTCTTCAGCCACCTTTTGTGCTTGTACTTCGTCCAATGTGCCATCGTCCAAAAATTCTGTTTTTACTGAAAGCAACAGTTACGCATTTAGATATTTAAGCACGCTGGAACATAAATATGAAATAACTTATAATTTGCACATACTTAATTTGGTTTCTACCATATCTGGTGTAACAGGTCTGGCAGGATCTTCCAAGACCACTTGTCTCCTTACTCGAGGCATTTTTGTAGTTTACAAGAATCTATAACAATTATGAGAACACATGTAGAGGTAAGATTATGGAGAAATAATATTACGCTATAAGTTAAGGTTTCATTTATAGTAAAGTAATTCTTCATCGAATTATTTATCCAATTTATTTATCCAATGCATCGTAAAATAAATACAAATTGAACTAATGAAGAAATAACGGTAACAGTTTTCGTTTTTAATCAGTTGTCAAACGTTTCCCGAAAACGTGCACATTGCCGTATCGCCCGAAAAAGGTTAACGAATGTGCAGCGTTCCTCTAGCCATAGATTTTGATTTCACTTCGTAACAACGGCAATAGGTGTTTCATACTTTCCCACAGAACGCCGCAAATGATTTGTTTAACGAAATTCCAACGACGCAAAGCAGAAAATTCAAGTAAATAACATTTACCAATAGATTAGTACCTTGATAACCTTGTCAACAATACGATCTATCAAAAACACCATTTATACGTGAGAAATATTGACAGACAGGCATGCATATCAGAATAAAGTTTCTATCAATCTTCGTCCCTTCATTCTTGGCTTTTTCTGAACGCTAGCCATTCGCGAGTGAATTTTATTCGATCGTGATGGCACATTTAAGGAGAAGCGACTTTTTCGATGCATATCAAAAGAACAGACAGCACTGGGAAGAACCTTTCTGTTCTCGAATCAAATAAGATTGGTGGAACCTAATAATAGAACTTGAATTCCAAAGAACTTCACGTGTGTCTCCAGGAAGGAGTGTGACAAACTTTAATTTTCAAATGAACGATGGGAAAACGTGTAATCGTTACGCGATCGACGCGATACGCACGCATGAAACGAATAAAGTTCGAATAACACAAAACTCGTCTTTTTTTATGGGTACATTGCGATTTTCTAATTTAGAAATTAACTGGACTTGCGACAAACTGGAGTGAAATAGAAATTGATTTTCCTTCTGAATATGTATTTCTAAATTCTTCTAATGATTTTCACCGTGCTTATTTTCGTCTACGGATAAACAATAAAATACAAAGAACAGTCGAAAGCTCATGGCATACAAGAATAATGGGTTCCCGTACGAACGAGCCGGAAGTTGTAGAACAAGCGGCAAAGTGACGACGCCGCAAGAAACGAACATCTGGTGAAAATTGCGGTATCATTTTTCCACGGTCCTCGGACACGTACTTGCAACTGTACGTAATAAAAATATCGAATGAAAAGCAGCGCCGGCTGTATTACACAATTCTAAAAAAATCATTCGAATTACATTAACTTCTGAATAAAGTTGGTGAAAGTTGTGTCAATTGTGCTGCTCGTTAGGTAAAGTAAAGTCTTAGACTTAACAGATAATGAACAAGCACGAGCAAGCCGGTAATATAAGCGAAAGATACGGTTCATGGGGAAGAGAGTTCAAAGACATGGAATTTCTAATTTCTGCAAAGATTTCCTAGTGCCTACGAAGAGAGTGTCCGCGTGAAAAAAAGTGAGGGAACGCGTTATCCTCGAGGCCCCGTTTTCGAAAGACTGGTTACGCGCCTGAGCGGACCCACGGTGCGGTGGAGAATTTTTCGAAAAAAAGAGCAAGCGTCTCGGGAGCACGAGGCAGCGTTCCGGGTGTGGTTTAAAGAGGCACGCTGCAGGATCGTCGTGTTACGGCAAGCAGCCTTGCGTTGTAAGCAGTTTTAGAAACGAACTATGTACTCCCGGTGGAGCTGCGTGGTCGTCTGGTTTTTCGCGTGTTCGGTCGGGTACACACGGTCAACGTATTCGACATGTTCGTAGGGGCCAATAGCACGGTAAAGCGCATTCGAAGGTTGGGAGCAATGCACGATGCGGAGGCATTGATTGGTAGGATGTTATCTGGAAGATAAAACTCGACTAGTGGTAACTCTCGGCGAGTAGGCAGGCGTTGAACGGGGAAAACTAGCGGTGGCATTGATTGCTGGCAGTCGTGCTCTTTAAAACGCGAAATCTCGGCAGGAAAATTCAACGAACACGCAGCTTTTTCCAGTTGATCGAGATCTGAAAAGTGAGCGGAACGTCTCGGGTGAATTTCATACGAGTAAACTCCGTTGTGCACGGGGCTTCAGGCCCCAGATGTTACCCGACGAACCTTTACTGTCCCTCTTTTTCTTTTTCCGCTCGTAGAAACCGCACACAGGTCGCGGCGCGAGGTCTCTATCGACGAGACCCAGATCGGCCCCTTTCTCTTATCATAGAGAAGCGAAGTGTGTAAAACAGCGGGTACATCAAGATATACCGTGGACTCTCACACGTACATAGTGACCGCGATCAGCTGTTAACGTCGATCGCAGGCTCATAGGTCGGCGTTGTTCGTTTTCTTTTTTTTATTCCTGTCTGTTGGCGAATGTCGTGCAAACGAGCGTCGTTCCCGGTCGCGGATAAATAACAAACTGTATAGGCAACCGTACCACCGAGCGCGGCTATGCGTACTCGCGAAATCCACACGGTACGCACTGAAGCGGCCATGCATACGAGAACGGACGAACGAACGAGCGAGCGAGCTAGCGAACGGACAAACGAGGGAGCGCGATTATGCTCGTCGCACACATACATATACAACGCGACCAGTCTCCGCAGCAAGACACTCACACACGAATCAACCGTAGGATTCGCACGCGATGCGCAGAGCCGTTTAAAGAGCCAAGCCGAGACTAGAGTATCCCTAGTTAGGCGTGCTACCGGCACGGTCATGAGGAAACGTAGAATCTCGACGTTTTCGCGATTGATCGCCGAACATGCGCTCGAAATAACGGTTCCCCTTTTTTTTTCTCTGTTCTAGGCGCGCTCCAATAACCATACAACTTTTCCACGATCGTGAAAAAGTACACGGCCCCGCGCGCGCGTATACCAACCGCTGCGAAGAAACGCTCGGGGCCCAGTACACACACAGACTCGAATAAGGGGACCTACCCGCTTACAGCATTATAGAAAAATCTTCACGGATATACATTTTGTAAGAAAGTAACGAGAGAGACCGTGTGTGTTTCGATTCACTTACTTGGCTGCTCGAGCGTGCGATACAAAACCGCACAGTATTTTGAGACGGAGGCTCAACGCTCTCTTCCGGGAGGTTCAGCCAGCACACGGTGCGGCGCGTGTCACAGCACCGACGAGCGAGGCATATCCTTGCCTCCTCGATATCGAATACGTCGCCGTTGCGGCCGTGACCGGTCGTTGATGCTTCTAGATTCGATTTTCACTGAGCTCTGTCGATGACAGGATAAAACGTGGCTTATACGAGACTAGAGTCGACCCGGTCCTTCCGAGGCCAATGTTACACCAAATGTTTCTCTTGGTTTTATTCACCTGGATATATCATACACACTGTACATACGATTTACTCCCTCACCCTGTCACGTTTTTCCTTCTTGGGATTATACCCGCCGTGGTTCGTCGTGGCCTTTATTTCTTTCTCTCTCCCCCTTTCCCCTGGTGTGCAAGTGTGCGGCGAGTCTCTTTCTTTCCTATAGATATCTCTCTGTTTCACTTTGTCTTTCTACCGCACTGGTGCGGTGTCCATTTTCTGCGGAGCCGAGAGATCTCGGCAATAGGAACGACAGAGCCGAAAGGCAGAACTCGGGGCCCGAAATAATCGTGTACAGGGGCCAAGCCGTTGAACCGATCGATGTGTTTTCTGGTTCCAGGGAATGTAGAGGTTCTAGTGTTCACGATAAGCCCCGCCTTGACATGATCGGTCGAGTCACCGGCGAGGAAAACGAACCTTTTCTGTCCGGGGTGTCGCGCGCGCACACGAGGCCGGCTCGTGAGCTGGGCGATTGGATGGACGGGGCTCTGGCTGGCGCGCTGGCAACTGGCTCGGGCTACGAGGCAGATAGACCCGCTTGTGCCGGTAGTAGTAACACCGAACCGCGTGTCCGTGCGCTCTACTGCGCTCACAAACAGCCACACAACGGTTTTCACGGTGGTAGTGGCCTTCCACCACCGACTCTTTTCACGTTCAAGTATATGTCGGTGGTAGTACGTGCTTAGGCGAACGTTCCTGTGTAGGTGCGTTCGTGGACGCGCGCGTATAACGTACCGGCGCGGCACCGGCCATCTGCCGGTCGCTGGCAAGAGTCGTGTACGCGCGCCAAAACCGTCACTTCGCTTTTCTCTGTAACCACCGCGCCGCCAGCTATCACCGATATATCCGAAATGTTCCTAGACCAGATCTGTCTCACCTTTCAACCGTTCTCACCACCCGAAATTCCTCGAGCTCTTGTATTTCAAACACTTTCTCCGCTTATCAACGGAACTCTTTTCTCTACTTTCACGACGCACGTTTGTTTACGCACGCCTTAGGGTTAGATGTTACTTTTCCCGAATTTTTACGAATTGTACAGCTGCGAGATGAACAACGTATCCATCGACCGTTTCACGAAGACGTTCGACGATGTTTTCCGCCAAAAAATGTTCTTGTAGCTTTCCACGAAACTGCCACGCAAGCTCCGAGACGTATAGGTGAAAAATCCCTATGCGACGACTTTCACGCGACGCGATCGTATTCGGCGATCCGGTTATCACGTTTCACGGCATCCCGCGATGTTTTTTCGGATGTTAGGCTCGAGGGATTGATACCGTGTCGGTCCACTGCGTGGCCAGGGGTGTAAGCTTTTCTGAATCAACGTCCAAGCCTGATGTTGCCAGTGAGTCCCTTTAACGTGGGCCTTATCGACGTAAAAAGGGGGCGAATTGTAAACCGATTACAAATGCACACTCTCAGATTATGTAATCCTCGTAACCGTTCGATTCTGTTTTTCCTCGATCACGCACACTTCCGAAGATTGGGAGGATCCCGATGCCTGTCGTTTCTTGCCCGAAACTGAGCGGGCGGTCGTCGCTTCCTTCACGATGGAGGGGTGCTCGATGCAGGGCCGTACACTTCGCACGTGTTCACGTTGGCCTAATTTTTCTTTCCATTCCGTAGCGCGCGCGAGCGTCTTCCACATCAATTGATACAATTTATACATTAGTGATTTCCAGCGTTGAAATTTTCACTGGAACAAGCTGATAGCTGGTTCACCGTTGTTTTTATTAACGAAAATGTAAAAAAATCGCATTCTTTTATTATACAGTTACAAAAATATACAATATGCACATACATGTCAGGTACATATATACAGGCTTCTAGCATGAATTCAGAGTCTAAATAAACGTACAATGTTAATACAAGGTACGTTGATAAATTGCTGTCGCATAGGTCTGTGACTTAAAAGAGAATTTCGATAATTTCGAGGCTCCCGGGCTCCGTGGCACGTACCTGAAATAGGTCGCCAAGAAGGGAGCCCGGTGTTTTCTTCGTAACGTATTTATTTGAACCCTATGCAACTACAAAAGAACCGTGCCCCGAGCACGCAAGGGAAGCATACCCTCTCCACTCTCCAGTTTCTTACGCTTGCATCCACGCGGTCATCCCCACCTCTGCTCGGTCCGAGTCAAAGTCTAAGGGCGCGGTTAGGGATTAAACGGGACGCCGTTTGGGCCCGCCCAATTATATATCCACGATAACGAAAACTTGGGGCTGTTCCGTTTCGGGCTGGTCGAGTATTTGCATCGCAGAGTAAGTGATGGCTTTGACCTCGGCGTTCTGCGAGTGCTTACCGATGGTGAATTCCTCCCCCAAAGCCGTCGCGGTGATCTTGAAATTTTCTCGGTCGTAACTCGTGATCTTGACTTTCTGCCGACACAAATCATCGCTATTCTTACGAGACGTTCGCCGTGTTAAAGACGATCGGATGCAACGGGAAACACGACTTCTTGGGAACTAGATAGATCAACACGTGTGCGAAACACGTGTCTCTCAAGAGTTGTAAGTTGTAACATCTGAGAGGTGGTGTTACTCAACGCTCGTGAAATGAAATATACCTTCGCTACGATAAATGGTTCCGCGCTGAACATGAACAACAGCTCGTCGAGAAAATGGAAAAGAAGGCTCTCCAGATCGTGTCCTTCCGCCTCGATTTGATGCAGCTGGGTCATTTGAACCCGCTCTAAATCCGTCATGTACCCAAACATGGCCACCGCGCATTGCTCGAAAGCCTCTTGCAGAGTATCGCCCCACGCGTGCAACCTACGGTGCAGTACGATCGTTATGAATTTGTAATTAATTATACCGACGCGATTTACCGAGAAGCATTAATTCGCTAGGACGACGCTCGTCTCGCGTCTTATATTTTAGGTTATCGATGCGAGTAACCTCCAAAAGCTACCGGCGGTCACCTGTTTACTTCATGATTATTTCGAGCCTCGTACTTACTGTACATCTGCGGTGTGGTCCAGATCTAAAAATGAAATATTCGTGTTTGTATAGATTTGTCATTTTTTGGTAGAATTGATTGTAAAGGCAATGCTCAAGGTTTGGATTCTACGGTCACACGTGTAGCAAAATGGAGGCCGGTACAGTGGCGCGCCGGCTGCCGATTATTATAATCTAACATAATACTAGCCTCCTTTTTCCAAACACGATGCAACATTTTTCTTCGCGGTACCATGTAATTACTTACATTCGTATTTCACTGGAGGTATCTCAAAATCTTCTTCCTCCAGCGCGTCCATGATTCTGCTCAGCTGATCTCACGTACGTGAATAACCGATCAGCTGATTCTCTGACAGGTTTAATCAATGGCGGTGTACGGCTTCACATGCGCCAACTTTTACTACGTAGATGGCGTTACGTAGAAGGATGCCTTTTAACTTGAGTACCGACCGAGCACCGTCGGTACGTGCGCAGTTTTTAATGTACATACAGGGTGAACCCCACGCTAATTTTAATTAATTTTAAATAATAATTAAACAAAAGTTATTGTAATACTTTTGATTTATATACGCAGGGAAACATCAATTTCTTATTATTAAAGGTAAAGTAATACTAGGTACTTCGTGGTATTTTTATTAATTTCTAGAAAGCTTGGTTTGTGTCCGGCAAACGGATGGGGCACGGTAACTGGTACCTTTACCTTATAGCAAATTAATTAATAATTGGTAATTATAGCAAATATTTTTAGAAGAAAATGAAACAAGCAATTTTTTAAAAAAATTTTCTTATTGTCTTGAAATTCTCTATAACAGATAGGCATAAAAGAATTACGGGTGTATTTGCAAAAAATTGAAGGTGAGCTTGCAAAATAAGAGTCGAAAAAAAATTTGCTATAATCACGTGAAAGCTCTCTTGAAACTATGTTATATCTGATAAAAACATTCTAAATTGGACTGCTAATAACAGAGTAATCTCTACTGATCACGAGATTCGTGGTTCACCCTGTACATAAAAGTGAAAAAACATTAATTGTAATTAACGTCAAGCTGTATATTACTAAAAAATACGAAAGGGAAATAAAATTAGAAATAAATTAATTTTTACTCGCTGTTAAATCCATTTTAATGAATTTAGAAATTCAAGACATTTCTTCTGCTTTTCGATTGTTGATTAGAATTAATTAAATCGTTTATACGGTTTTCGACAATGGGGCGAGTATATTCGGAGTTTCAAGCCTAGTTTATTTTAGGCGTTCTGTCTGCAGCTACGTTTAGGCACCGCAGTCATTGCTCTTGCTCGGCTGGCTGCAGAATGCGGGTCATTCGAGTGTTTACAAATCGCTATGCAGGAATACGAACGTTGATTTCGAGTTTGTATGATTTTGCGGCGCATTAGTTTCCACGATATCAACAATCACCGGCCAGTGAACGGTGAACCGTGCGAGCAGCCTGCAAATGCTAACCAACAGACCTACATATTTTTCTTCTGAACGAGCGTGAGATGCAAGCATGCAAGCTATACTGATTTTTCAAAAATCAGAATGTCTAATAAAGGAGGGGGGACTTGGGGATAGAACGCTGGACGGAATCTGTATCGTTTACATAAATTATTGTCACTGGACTACAAGTTTTTATACAAATCGACCGATTTATTCGAACCGAAGTTATATTATTAATATTTATGTAATTGTATTAAGAGGACATTCTCGGCGATTAATTACTATCACTGGACTACAAGTTTTTATACAAATCGACCGATTCATTCGAACCGAAGTTATATGAATATTTATGTAATTGTATCAAGGGGACATTCTCAGCGATTAAAACATTTTCGGAATCGGGTCGCAGTTTCACACTATTTCTTTCGGGAGAAACATCCTAAATATATTTTTTGTTACTTTTATACGAATATTTCCATGTATTTGCTGCGATTAATAATTAAATATCAAATACGGACGAACTGAAAATGAAGTTGCAAATAATTGATGATTTAGATGAAATTTTCAGAATGTATACAATTGACGTATATTTGCGAAACAGATATATATTTTTTTAAATTACGATATTCCTTGATCAAAAGCGGACATAGCAATTCGTAATCTTTACACTGCATTTTACCAGATTTCCTTTCTAGACTATTTACGTCACGCTCGATGCAGGTCACAGGTTCGTTTCACCAAACTTTAGCCACCTTGTTGTTGCAAGACAAAAAGGAGAGAGAACCAAACGTGTGAATGCGGGTTAATTAAGGATTGGTTTAACGAACGTTTCACAGCAACGACGGCCGAGCTGCGTCCTTTGTGCGGACGATTAACTGTGTCGGTCGATCGAGTACGAGTGAGAGTCAGACTGATCAAGCATGCATGTAGTACGGTTTCGTTGTCCCTTTTATTCTTTGTCAGCCGCGTCTTGATCAAAACTAGTTTCTCATATCGTTGCGATGTGATCCAAGGGCGTCCACTTCGAACGCCTGTAATCCCTGTTACATAAAACTGCCTAGACGGTGCCGTACCAGATCTCTTAGAGGCGCGAGACCTCTGTCATCTGTTTACAATATCGTTTTCAACTGTAACGAGTCGTCGTTGACACTTGCAAGGTCACAAGGTCATGGATACCTTCTTCTTCCTACAGGCAGGTGCAAACTACAATAACTCCCACTAACATTCGAACGCTGTTTAAAAGACGATAACTTTTTAAATATTGGACCATACGATTTGAACTTTCTCGAGGAGTTAGAACAATTGGTTTGCTACACAACGCGAGTAAAATTATTTGGAAGAATTGCAAGTTGTCGGGACTGCAGAGAAAATAGTAAAAGTTGTGTTTTGCAACTTATCGACCAATTGCAATTTTTGAGAAAATTAATTGCTCTAGATTCCAAAAGAATTGCAAATCGTATAATCCAATATTAAAATAGTTACCGTTTTTTTTTCTAAATCGTCCGAATATTAATGGGCGAACCTGGAGTTCACAGAATTTTCACACGAAACTTATTTACTCCAAAATTTAACAAAAATCATGGACAGATACCTCGCAATTTTTTTATTCTTCCACCCCTTAAATTTTCTCCCACCTGTTATCGAACACCCTGTATTTAGGAAATGTTCTGCGTTATTTGCACAGACGAACTTCTCGTAAACCAATTTTGACACCGCTCCGCGTAGGAAACATTCTGTTTCCCGGAAGTCTTTGATTCACGGGGAAACGTGTTATCCAATGTCGTTACTATCAATTTTGTAACCAATTATCGCGACATAATTTCGTGCAAGCGGCCACGTTCGGACATTTGCATATGTGGGAACCGAAAGCTGGCTATTAAACATTGTTTACCACACGCTCTATGCTACCACAATTCCGCAAGCCGGTAATCAGAGGACCAAGCTAGGTATTTATCAACCTCCGCGGGAATAAACAGACGAAACAATTTTGCAAATGTTGCGCTATGCAATTCGGAATTATGGCTGCCGGCCGCGGCGTCGAGAATTCAAAGTCACCTCTTCTTTACCTTACTCGGAAACGTGACACAATCCTTGCGTGACAGGGGTGTGTTGACAGTGACAAGACTAAGGACGTAGCAAAGTTGCAGTCAATGAGCTTTGAATTGGTCCATCATAGAAAGTCTAAAAAATGTTTATTTTTTGGCTTTAAGAAATGTCTTGATGTTCGAATTAACCCTTTGCCATCCCCAAAAATTTCGTAGAAAAAAAAGAAAATTTATATCTTTATTTTAATGCTTAAATATTGATTACAAACGAATCAAATTTGATTTCATTTAAGCAGGAAGGCGTAACATTCATATTTTACAGCCTAATAAATGGCTTTAATTTAAAATCTTCAGCAAGACGGGGGTAGCAGGGGGTTAAAATTGCTTCGAGTCCAAATGGTTAAAATATGACTAAGAGTCATTGTCACCAAATTGGTCCCCATTTGCTATAACGCCCATCCGCTGAAGATTAGGCCATCGGCGTCTTTGTAGCTCCCCTGGCCAGTGATAAATTGGAGCGATTGCTGGAGACTCGATATGGTTGCAACAAAAATAACATTAGAGGAGCGTTAGAAGGTAAACAAGCGTGGAAATTATTCCGATAGCGGTTCTGGGAAGACGTGGAGGCGGGGGTACAGAGGGAGCAAAAGCGTGGCGATGTCGGCACCAAGCCCGGGATGCCGATGCAGTGACAGAAAAGCCGAGGCAAGATCAGCCTCCTCGGTGACTAGTCGGCAAAGGTAAAACCTAACAAAAGAAGAGCGCGTAACGCATTCCCCGGAATTCTCTCCCGGCCGAGTTCCAGCCCCGTTTTCTGCAGGCTACGCCGCGGTGGCTGGCACCTGGTGCACACCGCGCCATGCCGCTTCTTGCCTCTCACGTGTTGGCGCGCTTTAATGACATGCAATTTTGCAACGTAGCTTTGCCCAGAGTCCTTGGCGCTGGAAACTATATAAACGGACCGCTTATAATTGGCGAGGCTAGCTGGAAGATTTTTAACCGAGCAGAATGTCGTACCGAGCCGTCACTGCGATCTGTGTTGCGCTTTGCTGTGTTGCTCTAGTCGTCGGCGATTATCAGCTTCGTAAGTTCTTCTAGTACAGGCCCCATCTTCGCATCCCACTCGCGTTGGGAACCCTAATTGCGCCCTATTCGAGGGATAATGAGTCACCGCGGACGGGGGTGTCATCCGGGTAATCTTTGGAGATTGTACACGGGACGAGTTTTGAACAATTTCAAGCTGAAAGATATTTTGGAAATGTAGAAGCACCGGTTGAGTTCTCGAGAAACTTTCGGGGACGGGTGAGTTTCGTAGCGGGGGTGTCGTCCTGCAAATCTTCGGAGTATGTCAATGAAACGGCACGAGTACCGAACAATTTCAAGCTAACCGATATCTTTAGAATGTAGAAGCACCGGTTGATCTCCCAAGAAACTTTCGAGGATGGGGTGAGCTTCATAGCGGGGGTGTCATCGTGCTAATCTTTGGAGTCTGTTAATAAAACGGGACGAGTACCGAACAATTTCAAGCTAACCGATATTTTGAAAATGTAGAATTAATTTTCTTTGTCCCGCGATAACTTCGCATTTGGTCGGCGGGCCCCTTCGATTCCGTGGAACCAGCGAGTTAGAAAGTTAGCGTGGGACGCGCGAGTGTAGAGGTAACTTGAATTTTAGCGAAATCGGTAAACCGCCATTCACTGGGTTTCGTTTTTCCCGCGTCGCGGGAATTAAATAATTAATTCGATCGACCTAGTTTGATATATTTCATCATTCCGCAGCTGCCGGCGTGAAAACTTGCAAGAAGGATGCGGATGACTTTTCATCATGCCTGAGACTCGCTATGCAGGAGTCATGGCCCCTATTCATAGCAGGTACAGTGTTCGAAACATTTTTATTTATTTAAAGGACGTGCATTTAAAGAGAAGCATCACTTCTAATGATCCGTTCGAAATCATTCTTCGAGAACAGGAATGCCAGATTTCGAGATACCAATTTTGGACCCGTACGTCGTGGAAACTCATGTCGCGACTTATGATAGCGGTCAACTGCGCGGTACTCTGAGCGCCAGCAATTGTAAAACTTATGGTTTCGCTAAAGCTCGTTTCCTCTCCGTGAAACCGGAATACGAAAACGATGTATTCCGACTGGAAGTGGAAGTCGACGTGCCGAAGATATTGATCGAGGGCGATTACAAGGCCGATGGGTCTCTGGGCAGTTTCCAAATTGGAGGAAGCGGTAAGTTTACGTTTAATCATCAGATCACATTTTGAGATGAAGATCGACAAGTTTTATTTTTATTGCCGAAATATTTGAATATTCAACTGAACTATCAATTGCATATTAAATTCGTGGCTTCGATAAATAGCTCAGATCCGATCAGACTGCGGATCCTTATGCATTTATGATTTATAAAATTTTTTTAAAATGCTGGAGTATGAAATTCGACAGATTCTAGTACGATTTCTATTTACCTTGGACATGTTAAAAATATATAAGGACATCAATGTATTTGTTTCAGCTGAATAAGATAATCAAAAGAAGAATACAATTTTTATTTGGCTACTGTGTCCTGCGATCAATGCGAACATTTTTTATTTTGCATAAAGATCCGCAGTTATTACTAGACAGCGGATCAATATGCAAAATAAAAATGCATTTGTGTCTTAACGACTTTGATACATTGGAAGCAACATCAAATTTCTGAATTTTTAAAATCTTCTACTGTTTCACATTTTACCCAACCAATTTCTTCATAAACGCATGGAGATCTGCAGTCTAGTTATATCTAGTTACTTGATTATGATAATGAAAAATCAAACCGTGGAAGGAAGAATCCAATTGATATTAAATCACATTTTACTCGACCCTGTACAGTGTCAATTGTTATTCCACGTGTCTCACGAATGTTTGTAGGAGTCTTCAACATCAGCATAGGGGATGTGAAGGCGAACTGGGACATCACGGGACGCGTGGTGGACGACAAATGGGTTGTCGAACACTTCCGGTTGACACCCGAGATTGGCAACCTGAGGCTCTGGTTCAGCGATCTCTTCAACGGAGACGAAGGAATGAGTGAGTGCCCTGTTTAATAACTACAATAACAAATTCACCCGAGAACGGAGTTCCTGATCGTTTCCCAGAAACATTGTAAATGGCGGTATGACGTAATGTAAACATCGTGCGCTATCGAGCGGCTATTTGCAGGCACTCTGAATTGGCGTAAACTTTCATTAGCCGTACCATGTGATTTCGGTGTCTTATCATTACGTAATGTCACATCGTTGGAAATGCATGGGGGACTGTAGTATGTCGGGAGACTCGCAGGAGGCGCTTAATTAACATGCATTTGCTACATTCTCTCCTGTTATTTGCTGGTTGCAATTCTGCTTCGCCTTCGTATCATTCATTTCTTCTCTCGTGTAACGCTGTCAGCCTATTACGTCGCCCCTTACCTAAGACGGTTGCGCCGTGATCGCTATTACGTTATCATTCGCCTGACCGCACGCGCCATTTTTCCTCGACAAAACTATTTTAGCATTATTTTAGGACTTGAAGACGTGGTGATCATTGACCTACAAGCTTGAAATTTGGCACATAGGTCCACCATAACAAACACTCAAAGGAATAATGATCAAAGTTTGAAATTTGACTTGATAATTGATGAAATTTCAACAAAAATTGATGAAATCCCAACAAAAACATCCTGTAAACAGGAGCCAAAATCCTATGGCCGTAAAAAGTTGTGAGATCAAACAAAATACGGCCAAGTTCGTTAGCTTAGAAATACCTCTTGCAGTACTGAAAAAAAGCGTTTGTAAAAATTAGTTTAAAGGAACGCTATTTAATTTTTAAAGGGTTGCTTATCTCCGAAACTATCAGGCCTAGGCGAAAATTTCAAAATCCAATTTGTACGTCTTTCAACGACGAATCTTTCAGTGTAAACTGATTTAAAAATGAATAATTCGTTTAAAAAATATGTATAAATATACTATACATATTTTCATTTCCAAGTAAATAAATAATACATTCGAGTTTTGTATTTACGGTTCATGGTAGTATCCAGAAGATAAATTCCACAAATATTTCCACTAGATGATGAAGAAATACGAAGGTAGGAAATGAGTTCACCTGGTACCTACCTCTCATTTACCGCAACGAAGATCCTGCGAGCATTACCATTTTTCGAGTTTTGTCCAGCCCATTTCGACCACTGTGCCCACTGTTGCGTCATCGTTTGCTTGACTGCGCGCCATTTTTCTCCGCCGTTATCACGAGATAGCGTTATCGATCGAACGTCCGATATCTGCGACTAGACTCTCCTTCGACGATAATTCACAAACAATTCTTTCTTGCAGACCAAGCAGCCATGTACTTCGCCAACGAGTACTGGCCTCTGATCTACCGTGGAATGTTGCCGAGGTTGAGGGACTCGTGGGACCCTCGTCTCACAGATCTGGTGAATCACTTCTTCTCGAAGATGCCGTTCTCGACGGTGTTCCCTTGAGCCATGCTCGGTCCATAGTAAATAATTAAAAGCGTATCGATATCGGTGTAAGATGGCGGTAGAAACAGGTGTGAAGGAGTTGGATGCGAACGAAGACGAGACACGGTAGTTGTCGTGCGTTGAGAACAACAATGCACCAGACTCCTCCGGCGTCTTCTAACGAATAACTGTAAGATGGTTTGTGAAAACGGATTTGTTAAAATTATCATTGTTATCGAATGAGATGTAAATAAACTAATGCTAAATACCAATTCGTCCAAAGTTTTCCTTCGGACAATCTTTCAATGATTTAGAAGAACAAGAGAACGTATATTAAAAATATATATATATGTACATACAGTTTATATGTCTACGAGAACTCCGAATTACTTTCGAGCTAAAGCTAACCTCCGTATAACTACCCTGTTGTTCGATTTGATATCTATCTGATACACCCCACATAATAAATCGTTAGTTGGTTGAACGCTGTTTATGTCTGCTTAACCCTTCGCACACTCGGATGAGCTACTTTCACAGGAGAACTAAACATTTCTTTTCATTTCATGCATATTAAACTGATGCAATTTGCTCGTGCAATACTCGACTGTTTAGTCATTTATTTGATATGAAATCATTTGAGTGCTAAGTGCTGAGTGCTAAGGGTTAGGGGGGTAGTTTCCAGAGTTGCAAAGTTGGGGGTTTCTGCAGTCAAAAGTGCTAGAGATCAATCTAGGCCGCAGTCGCCCCCGAATTTCCTATTCTTACGTTTACGAGGCGTAATTCGCATTATTCGGAAGCGTAATAAAATTGGTAGCTATTTAATAATGCAAATTACGCCTCGTAAACGTAAAAATAGGAAAGGGGCGACTGCAGCCTAAATTGATCTTTTGTCTAGCGCTTTTGACGACTGAGAACCCCCACTTTTGCATTATCGAGAGTCTACCCCCTTAAACTGACGTAATTTACTCGTGCAATGCTGAAATGTTTAGTAATCTATTTGATATAAAATAATTAGCGATATCTAGTGGTGCCTCAGAGTCGCCACTCGAGTGCTAAGGGTTAACACTAGGTTTACGGAGCACTGGAACTATTTTATAAAAATTTGTCGCTTACTCCAGAACGCAACTTTAGAATCTGAATAACGTTGAATTGAAAATGTTAGAACCGTAAACCTAGTGTTTGTCTGAAACAATAGCAGGGTTCATGGGAAAAACGAATGGCCGATCATCGTCTGTATGAGTAGATGGAATTCTATATGTAATTCCTTGGATGAAAGTGCTACCCTCTTTATTTTAACCCCAAATATAATGTGTACGTTCGCAGTTACAGCAACGATACGCTTTGATACGCTGCAACGGCCATTTATTTCCCATCAACCCAATACAATCGGAATATCAGTGTTCACAGTGGCAACAAGGAGAACAAACAAGCTGTTCAAGGTAGAAGAAATACTTCGACCGGCACATGACGCAACAATTGATTGACGATGCCAGCGAAAAGTACGGACAGTTTCCTCTTCAGTTGCGGCTCCATCGCTTTCAACACTTCCTGCCCATTTTCTCGGAGGAACAGATTTGTTGCTTCCGCTGGAAAAGTGATCGTCTCTCATTGAATAAACCATCGCAATTTTCGAGTTTCTCATATCTATATAGTGTACAAAGCATGCAATACAGCGAAGTCTTGATCTGCTATAGGGCTACTATTTTTTCGTGACCTTCAGGGAGAAACTTGCTAAAATTGTATATTTAGATCAAGACTTTGCAGTATGTTCGAAATTGGTTCAGAGAACTCGCGTGCAGGATACTTACTGAGTATCCGATTATTGTTAAAGATCTTGCGAACCCTCATGTGCACGTTCTTAACATCCAGGACGACGTCAAGGTTCTCCACGTTAAGGTACGTCTTCTCGTCGCGGATTTTCGTCGACACCGTGCCCTTAACTAGAGCTTTGACATCGTCGAATCGGGCGTGGAACGTCCCGTTGCCACTGGCTGGCAGGATGATCAGCACCCCTGAACTGGTCCACCAAATCAGTGAAACATTAGTGTAATCATGTAGATTATACAGTGGGTGTACGAAGTATTCGTACATCCTTTAAGAACGAATAACTTTTGCAAAATTGGACCAAGAATTGTAAGAATCTGCGATTTAAATGAATCGCAAACTCTTTTAGAGATTTTTACATCTTTTTTAGAATATCCACAGCATTTTAATGCATCAACCGATTTCAATGAAAGTTTGTACATGGATATAACTTGGCCCAGATGAAAAATTGTGTCCTTTACTTTTTCTGTAAAACGATTTTTTAGCTCCAAATGGACTTATTTCACTTTCAATAATAACATATTATAAGAAACAAAAACAAGAGGAAGATTATGTCCATATTTTTATACACATTGGCTTTACTGAAATGAATTTTTTTTTTTATTCCAGAAATAACGGCTTAATTGACAAGGACAATTTCTATTTTGCACGGAAATAATTACTTTTGAGAGGATCCGATCTTGGGATAGTAAGTGTACATGCATTATACGGTGGACACATATCTGTTCACTTTTGGCGGAGCGCATCTGAAAAGGTGGCGTCTCTTTCGAGGTAGCTACGGCTCGTGTAAGTAGAGCAGAAGTACTTTGATGGAAGAAACGAACCTGGAATAATGCGCGTCCAAGATAAGGGCTGGCATTCGTACAATAGCCTCGAAGGGTGAGCCGAGTTTAATATCCTGAACGGTGTAGTTGCTCGCTCCCCTCACGAACAGTTCGCGTAGCTGTACCTTGTAACCGTTCGTACCACCTGTCAGGGACAGAGTCAGCTCGTCCATCTGTCGAAACGGGCCAGAGTCGAGGATATTCCTTATAACGGATGTTAAACTGATCGACATTCAAATTTCAAACGATCTCGGTGCACAAGAGCACTATTCAAATTTTGCTACAGGCTTCTACGATCTTAGTTCAAGTTAATACCAGCCAACAAAGAAAGATTAAGAAGGTGCTGTACTTACGGGGCATTGTTCACGTAATTAAGACGGTAAATACGAACTTTTTCATGTAGAGAGAGAGAGAGAGAGTAGTTAGAGCTTACGCGAAAGGGTTCAACGGACGGCAGCTCAATTTCTGGTATCCCGACCGCCAAATACGGTTTTAGGTGATGGAGGGCGTTGATCAGACACGCTTTCAGCTTCGGATCGCTCCTTGAACATTGTTTCACGTATTCGGCTGCAATAAAATAATACAGAAGTTAGGAGAAATGTCAATAATTAAATATACAGCCTGCCCCAAAACTGTTGCGCTTGACAGAGATGACTCCGCGAAAATCTTTTCTCCGGCTTTGTCGAGGAGTTATCAGCGAAAGCGGACTAATTAGAGGCCTGGCCAATGTCCGCTGTAGCTCTCAGATTGGTCCTCGTTTTCCGGTGATAACTCCTAAAGGAAACCGCAAACGACATTTTCGTTAAGGAAAAAGTTCCTTCGAATGTCTTCAGGAAGTACATTTTTTTAGACACCTTGTAGACCACGATGGATTTAACCACCGGGGTGAAACCGCATCGATTGCATGAAAACGTAGTTGCCAAGCAGCTTTTCGAACATATTGTGAAATTCGAGCGAAATTCCTTACGAGTGATCTCGTTACGTAACACTGCCGTAATTGTCAATGCACAACATTACTGTAACCGCGATTGAAAAGTTCACCTATTACGGCGCCGACCAGCCTGGCCCTCTAACACGGAGTCCGGGTCTATTTTGACCCGGGGTATCAAAATACAATGTAGACATTGAACGCAACAGGAAGATTACGTTTGCAAGAAGTGCCTTCAGAAATAAATTGTACAAAATTGTCAATTATATAATAATCCGTCACTGAATAATAGTAATGTAGAATAATTTTATATCAAATAAATTATTTAACATTTTTTAGTGCTGCACGAGTAAATTGCATCAGTTTATAAAATGTTTAGTTTTCGTTTTAAAATATCGGATGATTGCAAAAGTTCGTACCCAATTTATCTCGTGACTTTTTTTCAAAATAAACACGTAACTTCCGCGAGAAAGAAAATCAGGTTGTAAAATGCTCGGAGACAATTGTAGAAAATAGTGGTGACTGTATGATTGATTGAATTTCATTTGCAAACAGGGTACGCGAACTGTCACAATCATCTTCCCGTAGAAAGAAACGAGTCTCTTCCTGTTCCGTTGGCGTCGATAAATTTTCAATCGAAGCCGCTTTCACTGGAACGTTATCAGCAAACTTGACTCTGAAAGTGAGCACGCTGAACAGGAAGTGGACGGATCGCGGAAGCGGTGTTTACAATCGAAAAATCGATTCTACTCACGATTTGAATCGACGGAGAGAGTAGTCGAACCACTGGCGACCAACAGGAGAACGAGGAACACCATTGGTCCTATCATCGTGACCACTGAGTTTCTTCGGGGATGATACACCACCAAGCGATAAACGATCTCGAATGATTCCTCGGCTTCGCTCCTCGGCTTCTCGTCCGGCAGATCCACCCGAACTGTCGACACCTCCGACAAGCGTACTTCAAATCTCGGTTCCTCGGCGAAACGGCACCGCTACTGCAAGACTGACTATGCAAGAGGGCATTGACAGATGCTAGATCGTAACTGCACTCGGGATACTTTCACTGCTTGCAACGTGCACCTGCGCCTTCTTCGTCTACGACGACAGACGAGTGTCTTAGGCCATGTTAGACCGTCGAAAGTACCCTAGATACTCTTCGATCTTTTCCAATCCTCCCAGCAGCCGATGTCGAACTGGCAAGGCTGCACCTGTCCACGCCTTCCACCTCGCTCAGGCGGAAAAAATATATTTTTGTCCGAGGTCGCTGTATCGACTTTTCATCTATTTATGCCCTGGAAAAAAACGCACCGATCATTACGCATTTGCTATTTCTAGACAGCGGATTTTATGCACTTATGACAAGGATGAGTGGGTGTAATATGGAAACATTAGAAGAATTTAAAAATACTGTCATGTCATCTTCAACCTGTTAAATATATTAAGAAAGAAAATAAATTTCTATTTCACTCCAGTCTGTTGCATTTCAGGTAGAAACTTTTTATTTTACATAAAGATCCGTTGTCTACTGATTACTTGCATCTCGTGAACATTATTAATGAATGAGAGGAATTTTTACTTGGCCCTTGTTTGCTGCAGTTGGTGCAGACAATTTCTATTTTGCAGTCCAGTTATTACTTAATCTTATTTTTAATCGCAAAATCCTCGTGTATTCTATTTGTGGGTTTTCTCACCTTTCAAGCATTTTTTCGTCATCGCATTGTTGCGATTAAATTGATAGAAGATACTAAGTACCTCGCATTTTCGTATTCAGTTGGAACAGCAAACTTTCGTGCGAGCCATTTCGCACAGGTTCGCCAAGGAAAGGTTGCGTGCTTTTATAACGAAGTACTAGCTATCTGAAAGGATCCAGCGTGTATTTAACGAACGCCTAATTGTATCTAACGAACGTAATGGTGTTCGACACGTTAATCACGTATGAACGTATAATAACGAACAATGGCGGGACAAGAAAACCAACATTGAATTATCAAGGATTCAAGTAGCGTTTAAGAAGCGTTTAAAAAGCGCAGTCGATTTCGCAAGACAACATTTACAATGTAAACCGATAGAAGGGATCGTTGTTCGACTGGTAGTTTCCATTAGACTGTAATTAAGATTGCTGCATTGTGCAACGATCATTTTCGGTAGACTGAACACGCGGAATGAATGCTGGGAAATACCGTGGTCACAAAGATGGCCTTACAAGGATATTTCTCAAAAGAAAATGCAGTCAAAAAATGTTTTTCACTCAGTTTGGTAGACACAATAAAACTTCTTTTTAATACCATTTGTAGTTCTCGGGATTCTTCGCGAGAAAGAAAATTTTTCTAAGGGATGATTTCACCCCTTTAATGTGAAAAGTAGCATGAACAAAAATAGGGTTGCATTAGGTGAAACATACTGTACTTTTTGCAACATATTTCTTATTTATGTTCCTTGCGTTGCAATAGTAACTCAGCACGTCTTACGTCGCTGTATGACGGGTTGTCTGAACACAGGCGCAACTGAATGGTTTAGCCCAGGCAGAGGTGGACATTATTTGGAGAAACAAATATTTCAAATACTAAGTTTAATATTTGAGATTTTGTTATATATATTAATATTTAATGAGGCGCTTGGTGATAAATGACGATGAAAAACGATAAAAGTATCAGCAGAATTTAAGAATGTCTTGAAAAACAGTTTTCTGTTATTTTTGCGTCCAACTAAAATAATTATGTGTATTAAAATGCATATTTATTTTTATCTGATCGGAGTACCGTTGATGCGAAAGAACAAAAATAATTCCTGTCGTTCGTAAGATTGTTTCACACAATTTGTTTCTAATCGCGATGTTGCACGCACACTTTATCTACGATTTGATCAAAATATATTACATAATAGTTATTACGTGATCAACTTTCCCCAGTAAGATGTTGTGTTATACTTTTGCTGACACCTCGCCAAGTGTTAATAATGAGAAGAACGACAATGCTCGTACTTTTGATTGTGATTTTTTAAACACAAATTTGATTCAGTGATTTGTGTCTTGCGATCAGAGAAAGGAATTCGTACTGGGTCCGTGTATAGTCCACTTCGTATCAGACGTTTTTTCTCGCCACTCTTTTTCCTTCGTTTTCTCTTCTTCTTGAATGCTAATTGTGTTGATAAATCGTCGTGAAATTCCTAGACAGCTTTCCGTTGTTCATTTTCTAAATCCGAAACATGCTTGCAATCTTTTCTACGTTCCAGATAACACTGGAACACACAAAATGTGTTTTCAAGCTGTTTCTTAGGCGCTATTTTGTGTTTGCCTTTTTACGTCGACGGCGCTAACGAGCATCATAAGGTGCCAGGAGAAATCCAGCAATTACGTAAATATGAAGATCGAAAGAGCTCGATATGGAAATTAGCCTTGGTCGACGATTAAAAATGCAAGGGATGCGTTAAAACATTTTCTGCAAACGTTTACAGGCAAGAATGAATAAAAATCAAATGATCAAACACAGTGGCGCTATTTTTCTTCAACCTTTATGCATTGACAGCTTAGAAAAATTTTCAAAAAATGCTGGAGCATTATATTCGAATGTTATTTGGTACTACTTTTTTAAAATTTGTCTACAAAAATATCTAATAATTGGACAGCGGATCTTTATGCAAAATAAAAATGTTGTAACACGTTTTCAGTGGGTTGAAAATAATATATCAGTGTTTTCAAATTCGTAAAATCCGCTGTCATACATATCATATTTATATACAGGGTGGTTCACGCAACTTGCACACCTATATATCCTCCAAAGTATGCGTTGCACGAATAAGTTTTGTATACAGAAGTTAGTGTATTTATTTTTTTTACAGGTGGAAGCGTTTCGGATATTTGAAGGTCGACTTTGTTTTTTTAAATGGAATACTATATTTGTTATACCAAAATATGGAAGAATGTCGAATTCCGAGTAAAAAAGTATTGACCTTCATTAGCCCTAAACCTAATAATTAACGAGTAATTTCAGTTTATTTCTTATTCGTGCAACGCATACTTTGGAGGTTATGTAGGTGTGCAAGTTGCGTGGACCACCCTGTATAATCTCAAAGGGTTCTAAGGGTTCTTGATCGTTAAAAGTTGTGGGCTTTATAATCAAAACTCACTAACCCGATAATTCGCAGCAACGTCGAATCGGATGGCAATTTATAGTATAATATAGTATAAAATTTAAAGTTTCTCTTCAACAAACTTCTTTCTCAATCATCGGCTATATGCTGATTTCCTGCAACCTTGAAGACCGAAACAATTTTAGCAACGTATTAAATCAACTCTTCGACTGAAATGTTTCGTGTCTGCCATTTGACGCGGCAATCCTTGAGCGGCTGTCCTAGGTGAAATGCGTTGGCCGAGGTTGAATTCTCGAGGAGGAGTAAAAATGGCTGCGATAGATAGAATAGACCAGCAGACCCGCAGTTAGGTGGCATATGAATAGTCCCACCGATTTCAGTCCGGTTCGATTGCATACTGTGTCAGTGTAGGATCGGTCTCCGCATGATTGTGTTCATGTCCCCGGTGTTCCTACGGGGAATTATGTAAGATCGTCCGAAAATCTAGGTGCAGGAACGTGCTGCGGTTCAAACCCTTCTCTCAGATGTACCGTCGAGAGTGAAAGCGTAAGCATCGTTCGCGTATTCACCCGGTTGCTGGAATTGCGCCTCGTGTTCCGCAACGAGGAACGAAACGCGTGTGCGCCGTGTCATTATCGATCGCTGTCGAATATGCGACCGATCTACGGTGTCCTTGTGGTCCTGGCCATCCTCGCCGCATCCTCCGCCGGAGATTTCGGTAAGAAAACCAAACACGTGGCCGTATCACCTCACGTGGCATTCGTCCGCACCCAATCAACTTCCTGAGAGCTTTGATTTCCCGATTCCGTGGGCGGGGGACATTTTCAAAGTTGGTTAGAAGGATTCTAGGCAAAAGGAAATTGCTGAAAAATTTTATCTAGCCATTGCCAGTCACAGGGACCATGTAGAAATGTTGTTCCTCTAATCATTTTCGTGAATCAATTCTTCTCGGTTCCATTATCTGAAATTTTACCATTTTTGACATATGGTAAAATCCACAGTCTAATCACGAAGCAATTTTTTAATAATGAAGCATTTTTGTTCATTTGTGCCATTTTTTTGCCTCGGGTCCGTTAACACGTGTTGCATTCCTTTAATAATTTCTGTGAGTTCAAAATAACGTGACGCTCCAAATTCTTTCAATGTTTCTATTTTTTGAAATTTTGCCCCGCTATTTCTGCCATAAAATCTGCAGCGTAATCACGACTAATTTTTTGTATCCCATTTGAGCTATTTATGTTGCGTCGGGGCCATTAACGTTCATGCACGCCTTGAAACTAATCCGAATAATTGGATTAGATTCTTCAAACATCTCAACTGATAAGGTTCAATACCGTCGATCGGCCTCAACAAAAGTTCGCGTAATCTCCGTGACATAATATTCGCTTTGTCGGGGGAGAACATTGCGCGAGGAACGTAACAGAAAATTGTGCAACCGGGAAATTCTCACGGACAGTGAACTGATTCTGAAGCACTTGGTTAGCGCGAACGTGGAAAGTTGTGTGGGAATTTCGATTCAATCGAGCGAATATGTGCTCGATTCAATTCGAATTTCGGTAATTAGAATTTCCACTTTCTCCTCTCGTCGTGTACGTCCTTTTACTTGCTGTCTCATTCGCGTGCTACGTGTAATGATTGCGTACGGGAAAATTGCTATCGCTTATTTACGACCTTGACGCCATCGAACTAGGACATTACGTTTTATGTCCGAAGAAGGAAACCTGTCTCTCGTTTCAGTGGAAATGGCCGTGTTTGTACTTTAGAACGAAGCATGGCCGGTCCAATTTAATGATAACGTCGAGCAGAGAAATTCTAGTACTTCTTGTCGTTGGTCGCTGAGAAATAAATAGTTTTCGATGTGAACACCAGCCTTTGCAAAAGACTAACTTTCTGTTTTTTTTTTATTATACTTTCTTAAAAGTATAGTATATCTACATTAACCCTTTGTCTAACAAATTTTAAGAAAAATCAACGGCTGGCTTATTTCTGAAGGTATGACACGAATTTATTTTCAGCAGTTGTTCCTGTAGAATTTCCGGGATAAAAGCCAATTCAGTTGGAATGGAACTGTAGATAGGCTTCTGCGTGAGCGTCCAATCAAAATAAAGAAAGTTTCTCCGCTTTCAGAGGACCACTTCAAAGATTGCCATCCAAATGTGCCAGGCTTTGACGCGTGTATGCGCGAAGCGTTGAATGCGATCCGGCCATACTTCAAAACCGGACTCTCCACGTACAATGTTGCTCCATTCGACCCGTTCTTCGCCAGGGAGGTGTCGGTTAAACGGGGAATGCAGAATTTCGGTTTCACTTTGACGCTGAGGAACGTTACCGAGAGCGGATGGGCAGCTAGCAAAGTGACGAAGTTCGTCAGTGACCTGCCGCATCACAAGGTAAAACTCATCATCAAACTGCGGATCTTTATGCAATCATGGCTTTCGAAAATTTTCAAGATATGTTAGGATATAAAATATGACAGAATTTAGTACGATTTCCATTTATTTCAGATCTAACACGGCTATTTTATCACGGAAAATAAGATTCTATTTTATTCGACTTTCTTAAGGGGGTAGGCTCATTTTTGCAAGGGTGCGGGATTCGCCTTCTCGTTCCTCGATGATACAAACGTGGGGTTTTCTCAGTAGTCAGAAACGCTAGATAAAAGATCGATCTAGGCCGCTATCTCTGGGGCTTATCGGCGAAAAACCGATCCAGGTGGTTTTTAACGGCCTCTTCATCCCTGAAGGTTTTCCCGTTCATAGATTTCTGCAGCGACCGGAACAAATGATGATCAGAAGGGGCTAGATCCGGCGAATACGCAGGATGAGGCAAAACATCCCAGCCAAGCCTAATCAATTTATTCCGGATTGCTTGGTCCAATTTCGTTAATTGCGAACAGTATACAGCTGAATCAATCGTTTTGCCTGCCGGTGACAGTTCGTAATAGATGACACCCTTGAAATCCCACCATATTTGTTGTTTGTGGTGGCTCGCTGCTGTGTTCCGGTGATCTTTTACGTGTTACATTACCGTAGACCAGGCATGGCCAGAAGTAGCACGCGTGCTAGGGATTCTCAAGGAATAGCCGTGGAATACCCCCACGTCTCCCGGCCGCGCGTCTCAATCCCCTTGGCAGCCGTAGCTGCTCCGAGCACTATGGTCGCCACGGGGAGCGAGACGCGCGGCCGGGAGAAGTGGGGGTATTCCTTGAGAATCCCTAGCACGCGTGCTACTTCTGGCCATGCCTGTCATAGACTGTAGACGACCCATTTTTCGTCACCCGACACCATTCGTTTAAAAAATGGGTCGTGTTCTTGGCGTTTCCGTAGCAAATCGCAAATGGATATGCGTGTGGTCAAGTTAGCCTCGGTTAATTGATGCGGCGCCCAAACATTAAACCGAGAAACGTAACCCGCACCCTTGCGATCCTGGAAACGAGTCTATCGCCTTAAAATTCGTCTACAAAAATTGAAAATTGCATAAACATCCGCAGTCTACTCATCATCCTCCTCACTTGACCTGGCCTTTTAATTTCAATCTTAACCTTTCACTCCCAATCGAATAATAATTTCGAGGTACCAGTTTCGCTACTCTTGCTAATTGCTCCGGTGCAGACGCTGTCCTTGGATAGCTACTTTGCTGCTCCTGTAGCAAAGCGTTTCACTATAATAGTGACTTTCACCTGGATGCTGCGGTGCGTTAATTGCACTCAACTACTTCGTACATTTCAATTTCAGGTGGTCTACACTCAGAGTTTCCCCGAAAAGTTTCTGGCGGGTTCGTACGAGTTCAACGCGAACGTTTTCGCATCGTCCGTCGCGAACAAGGGAAAATTCACGTTGGCTCTTTGTAAGTAAACGATTTCATTAAATGAAAGGAAAATACATACATAGTTTGTCTCAGCGACCACTCTTCCCAGAATCTGTTCGTTTCAGACGACCTTGTTCAAACCACTACCATCAGCAGGAGACCCGGCCAGAAGATCCAGGTGAACGTGGACGTGCAAACGATTCGAGACTTGAAGCTGCACGTCACAAACTTGCTGTCCGGTCATCAGATACTGGAGACCGTCCTCGACAAAATAATAAATGGCACTTGGCAACCGGGATTCGTGATAACCCGGCGACTGATTAATGACCTTGTCTCCAACGCCTTCACCGAGATATTCGGGACCGCGTTCCGCCATTTCCCCTTCGACAAAATCATCAAAGCGAAGCCCAGCGAAAGTTGAGATTCCCGCAACAGACTCCGCTCGCGTAGTTTAAGTTAATTGTTAATAGACAGCGGATTTGATGCATTTACGAAAAAAACGAGCACGTTCAATTTAAAACAGTAAAAATATTAGAAGAATGAAAGAAAGTACATTTCTATTTCATTCGAATTATATGCAATTCAAGTAGAGAATTTTTATTTTGCACGAAGATCCGCTGTCTAATTATATCAAATACAGTAAAGTCTTGATCTAAGCCGGAGCTGCACGATCTTAGTCAGTTCGCCTCGAGCAGTGTAATGTACATATTGTAAAATTTGTATGATTTAGAAATCCCACGACAGCATAATTAAAGGAATATTTTCTCTGCGGAAAATATAGCGCCTCGGGCGACTGGAAAAATAAAAGAAACGATTTCCGTGGCATTCGAAAATCTTGTAGAAGGAACACGCGAAGAATGTTTCTCTAATCTTGTAAAAGGAACGCACAAAGAATGTGTCTCTAATCTCGTAGAAGGAACGCACAACGAATGTTTTTCTCTATCTGGCATTTTCGCGGAACATTTAGGTAGAGACAATCAGTGCGCTGCAACCAGAGGAGAATAGCATGATTTCTTCTCCTCTTGAGATAGCTGCTTGCCTTGAGAAGCGCGCGGTCTCTGACCTCGCATTCTCATGGTGTACGAGCATGGTGTATCAACATCAGTGCATCGTTTCACTCTTATTGATCGAAAAGATTTATAGCAACAGTCCGACCGCTCTTACATGAACGAGCGAACTCTTTGTACAGGTATTGTTGTTCCAATTTAACAAACACAGGTGAACACGTGTAAATCGAGTCTGGTCGATTGTACATGCTGTTAGAATTACTCCGAGTGCGGAAAGCATTTTGCGTTTTAAGGGGGTAGACTCCTTTTTACAGGATTGCAAGAGCGCTGGATTCGCCTTCTCATTTCTCAATAATACAAACACGGGGTTTCAGTAGTTAAAACGGTAGATTAAAGATCGATCGAAGGCGAATCCCGCACCCTTGCAATCCTGGAAACGAGTCTACCGCCTTAACACTAAACCGACCACAAGGGGTCAAATGACCCATTTTAGATTTTTTATTTGACAATTATTGAGATTGTAAAGATGTTTTCATGGGAATTTATTCAACGTACAGTTAGGAGCAAAACTGATCACACACACTTTAAATCAGAATAACTTTTTTACAAATGGACCAAATGACTTCAATTTCTCTGTAAGGCTAGAAGAATTAGTTTAGTAAATGACGTCTACAGAATATGTTGAAAAAATGCATTTGGTCGGAATTGTGAAAAACAGTAAGAATTGAATTTTACGACTTTTTTAGCTGGCCCAATAACGAAAATTGAAAATATGTTTGGTAAATTTGTATAAATTATATGTATACGCTCTGGAGATTTCATTGAAATTGGTTAATTGGTTTACGAGTTATAAACGATCAAAAGCGGTAAAACGGAAAATCTTGAAAAATTGCAATTTTTACCACTTTTGATCGTTTATAACTCGTAAACCAATTAACCAATTGCAATGAAATTTTCAGAATGTATATAATTTATACGAGTTGACTAAACACGTCCTTTAAATTTTCATTATTGATATTTTTTAGATGTCATTTACTAAAATAATTCTTCTAGCCTTACAGAAAAATTGAAGTCGTTTGGTCCATTCATAAAAAAGTTATTCTGATTTAAAGCGTGTGTGATTAGTTTTGCTGCTAACTGTATTTTTTGACTCCAGTAAATATTATATAGTAAAAATCGCATCAAATATAAATAAATCTAATCTTGTTATTTTTATAATACCATACACATCAGTCACTTTTGATGCTCGGTAGGTTTAGTGTTAAGTTTGTCGTGCGACAAAGGACGAATAAAGTATTACCAAATATCTTGAGTATTCTGTGCCCGTGCGTTTTACGTATAACACGTTGTCAATGGGAGTATTAACCGTTCAATATCCGTCATAACGTTCAATCACGACCAAAATCGATCGTGATCGGGACCAGTTACTGCGCTGATTAACGGTGCTTAACATTCTTTGCTGGGTCCGTCCTGCGTCTCTGACGTACACCGATGACGTCCGCTTACTTTCGATCTACCCGTGTCAAATTTTTATTGCCGATTATCGAGTATTACGAAGGACGACGCGACGTGACCCCACCAAAGGACACATACAGTGGATCCAAGAACTGTCTGAGCTGGACTGCGAATCTTTCTGCAAAACAAAAATGTTCCGTTGGATGATTCTAGAGATTTTTCTAAGATTTTATTGTTTTATATTGCACCCAGCTAATATCTTCATAAATGCAGAAAAATCCGCAGTCTAGTCTGAACGCTAATTTTCGATTCTCAAGAAATCGTCTATGAAACTGTCACCATTTTGTGCAAAATAACAGTACAAGAATAAACAATTTGTTAAATTAAACTGTGCGTATTTAATATGCGTTTAGTTATATATTATAAATAATATATAACGATCCATAACTATTACAGTCTACAGGTTTGTTTAATATTGAGGTACAAAGGTCTTATCTTCAATTTTAATTGAGCTTGATTATTTTACTTCTCAATAAATTTTAATTGAACCTCAATCAATGCAATGTGTCAATAATTACGCAAAGTAAAGATTGTCTACCTGAATTGCAACAAACTGGAGAGAACTAGAAATTTATTTTCTTTCTTAATACTTAAGACTGTATTTTCAAATTCTTTTAACGTTTTTACTATTTTAAATTGCACATTTATGTCAAGAATTCATAAAAAATCATGCATTGAAAAAAAAGAATCGAGCCTGGCTGCCACACGAATTTTATCGTGAACGAAGATGAGAGAACTGGCGTGGATATTTTTCGACAGTCCACCGTTGATCTCTTTCGTGGCCGACTAAGAAACTTTCCAGTCACTGTGGACTTCATATAATTTTCAGTATCGTTATAGAGGTCAGTGGGCACCAGCGTTCTTGTCATTTCGTTAGAAAGCGCAAAGAACTCGAACAGAGTCGGTACTCGAACCCGTCACGAACTATGGCTATAAATTTCTTTTTTCCTCTGTTCCCGTGGCTTCTAAATGGATTACATCAAGTCGACGCGCAGAACACGATACCGACCCGTTCATTATTTTCGCGGCTGACTTTCCCAAACTCGATCGCAATTCGCCCGCGACTTTCTTTCGCGATCGAAACCGTACAGAACCGGCCTAGCTGGGAATCTATCATCGTGCAACAATCCGCTCTCTGTACAATAATTGACCATCAATCATAATTAAACGTTCTTTTTCAACGAACCAATGTTCTTTCTAATTCTGTAAAAAGGGTAGAGGATATATTTTATAACGTGTTTTATTCCCCAACTGAAGAAAATACTTCGATGGATCAGCATAAAAAGAGGAATAATTTTAAAACAGGAAGAGCCTCGTTCTTCGACATCTCCCTATGAGCTTCTCTATCTATTCTCATACATATGCAACACCTCCATTTTATGTGTAGTTTTATTTGCCTAAGGACCACTCGACTTTTATTCCCTTAGTCAATTCTAAATTTACAGGAGGACTTGAAAAGAGCGACGAGCTCGTTGAATACATTATTGTTCTCACGGACGCTAAAGCAACATTATCATTTCAACAATTAAAAAATTCAAGACTGAATCACTAAAAGTTACAAGGCTGAACTTTTTTAGATTTCTTACCGTTTTAATAAAAATACGTGCTTGAATAAGCAAATTTGTAGAATAATTTTCGAATTGACGCATCTTTATAACTTCAACAATTAAAAAATACAAAATGTGAGACCGATCGCTTAAACGATTTAAAATTCACATCAATCAATAAAAATATCACAAGATTGAACATATTAAGATCTCCCACAATTTTTGTAAAAATACGTGCTTGAGCAAGGAATATTATTGAATAATTGTGAGTCATTCGACTGTGGTATAGCTAGTGTTAAAATTGAATGTTGTCCTTAACATACTCGTCACACAGCGGGACGCCTAGAACCCATGGCTGGATACCTGTGCCGTCGTTCCTTTTCTTCGTGTTCGTGCCCCGAAGGCATAGCGGGGGCAATGTCAAGGTGTTATAAGGCCTGACGCATCCCTGCTGGTCGGTCATTCCACGCGAAGAAATTCGATCGAGTCGCGACGACGTTGAAGACAGAGCAATACCGGTCAAGGAACACGTAGAAGAGTCACCGATCGCGATCCAGAATGACCTGGGCTAGCCTAATCTTGTGCGCGTGTGCTTTGCTGATCAGTGCCGAGGCGATTGGCAAGTACAAAGGCCTTGAATTTCTGGAACCATGCTCCAGGGACGACCGTAATCTGGAAAGCTGCCTCGCGAGATCGGCGAACGTCCTCACCGAACATTTCCATCACGGTAAGCGGATTTCCATCATGGTAATAATTAGACTGCGGATTTTATGCATTTATGACAAAAATGAGTGGGCGAAATTTCAAACCGTAAAAAAATTAAAAGAATTTAAGAACACCTATACCTAAATAAAAATTGTCTTCATCAATTGTCAGGCACACAAATGTCTTTCCTGCTTTAATCCTTTTAATCAATTAGAAATAACACATATATATATTTTTATTTTGCATCAAGATCCGCAGTCTAGTGACAATCTATGTCAGGAACTTGAAGAAAGAGGCCCGTGAATGTTGTCCGCGAATTGGGGATGCTTGAATGTAACAATTTGCTGTTAAAACATGCCGAACTCGTACCCATCCGTAAAAGTTCAATCAAAGAAGCAGTCTTTGACGAAAGAAAAATACGGAAGTCGAAAGTAGAGGATCGCGGGGCCACGTGGTGTCGTTGAAAACGAATAAAAAGGTGTTCGCGTCAAAGAAGCAGGTTATAACGGTGTATTCGAATGGTCACCCAGTGTCCTACATTCCTCGCGCTCGTCGCTACAGACTGATGGAATAGGTTCAACGTTCTGACGCTGGCTGAATAAAACATCGGATGTATGTGACCGACGAGAACCGAATCTCGCACGACTCTTTCCTCTATATTCAATGTTTTTTAAAAGAACCTTTTACGGTCGAGAATCGTTTATATGCAATTTATATGCAATTCATAAGATCTTTTTAATGTAATAGACCATGGATCTGTATGCACTCACAGCTTTTGAAAATTTTCAAGAGATGCTATAACATAAAATTGCACGGTATTTTTATTTCATTCAAATCTATAAAGACTGCTACCACTGAAAGTAAGATTTTAGTTTTTTCCACTTTCTCAGAATATGCGTACGAAAATAAGAAATTGCGTGAACTTCCGCAGTCTAGTAATTAAGTTATTGCAATTTGTAGTTTATAACTTATATTTTGATTTTCAGGTCTCCCTCAACTGGGCTACACGGAAGTGGAGCCAATCATTTTAGACGAGCTGCACATCGCTCTAGGCGGTGGTCCCGATGGTTACAGAGCTCAGTTCAAGGACATCGCCGCGAAAGGAGTGTCCTCGCTGAGAGTAACTGGTTTAAGGGCCAGGCTGTCCGACGACGAAGTCCAATTGCAATTGGCGCTCAGCATTCCGAAAATCAGAGCAGCAGCCAAATACAGATCCAGCGGTACATTGATCCTGGTAAAAGCCAGCGGCGCTGGTGATTACTGGGGCGAGTACGGTAAGAATCAACAAATTTTAACACGTTTATGACAACAATGACTAGGTGCAATTTCAAACAGTAAAAAGATCGAATGTTGACGTACAATGATCAGTGAAAGAATCTCTCGAACAATTTCATTAAATTGAACATGCAAATCGAATTAGTGGGATTCGAAAGGCGACGCGAACCTAAGTGCCATGAAAACTGATTACGGCAGTTAATCATTGTAATAGAAGAGTGCGGGCTTGGTGAAAAGCCGCTGGTAAAAGTCAAGAGCGCCGTTGGCTTTCACTGTCGACGCGATGCAAATTTGTTTTCAACAGAATTTCACGTTCTATTATCGCGCGATGTGGTTGACTTTATTTCGCTTTACAATGAAAACTCTTGTAAATTATACGAAGATTATGGAGTTAATTGATTTTTAACTTTCTCAGAAATCCCGTCTATCTTTCAAACATTTAACATTCGGGGATATTTTGTTCTAGACTTACTTTAGAGTTTTCTCGACACGTTGACACTGATCCAATGCCAAATCCATGCCAGGTCCATGTCAAATCCATGTCAGATCCACGCCAAATTCATGCCAACCTTGAACAGTGAACTTGCTATTGAAGTGATTCAATGGAAATTCTTGTAAATTATACGAAGATTATGGTGTTCATTGATTTTTAACTTTCTCAGAAATCGTCTATCTTTAACAACATTTAACAATTCAGGATATTTTGCTTTAGACTTACTTTAGAGTTTTCTCAACACGTTGACACTGATCCCATGCTAGATCCATGCCAAATCCATGCCAGATCCATGCCAACCTGGAACAGTGAACTTGCTATTGAAGTGATTCAAGTGATTCAACTATTAATTTACCATTGCAGAGGGCGTCAAGGCCAAAGTGTTCATCCGAGCGAAGCCGTTCTTGGCCCAAGGTCGTCGTTACCTGAGGTTGCAGCAGCTGAAGATGGACTTCAGCGTGCAGAACATCAGAATGGGCGTCGAGAACGTCCGCGAAAGCAACTCCATAATACGTAAGCGCTGAAAAAACTAATCCCACAATTCCTATTTTTTAATCGACTCTCGTCTGGACAAAAATATGCGTTCCGTTAACATAAATCGTCAACTAGATAAGAAGCTTGATAAACACCCATATCCGAGAATCACGTCACACCTCGTCCGGATTTATAATTGTCTCTTTTTTCCTGTTGCTTTCAGTTGCTGCACTAAACCTGTTTATTAACACGAATAGTCAGGAATTGCTGAAAGAGATGAAACCTGATCTGAGACGGAAACTGGTCCAAGTGATGACGTCCTTCGTCGAGAAAATCTTCGCTCAAGTACCATACGACGCCTGGATCAGCGATTAGGGTTCCTAAAATGGCGTCAGCTGCGTCGTAGACGGGCGTCAACTGTATCCGCGAAGTCGTGAATTATTCACACACTCATTGCTCGAGTATTGTGCTCTTGACAATGAAAACCTCGCGCTCCGTTTTCATTCGTAGAATTATCGACGGGTAGCTAGTTTGTAACGAAAGTGATAAAGGGTTAATAATTATTAGTTTACTCTAGTGAGATAAGAAAATTCGCCACTACGCTAAGATAGATTAGATGAACGGTACAAGATGAAAAATACTGTCGAAAGAATAGCCTTTCTATATTTATATTTTTCAAAAGTTTTCATTCAATCTGCGTCTATTGTCCATGGTATTTTTCAAACTGATGTTCCATAGGATTCGATTAACTATATTGACTAATTGAAGAATACGAATGCGACGAGTTGTAAGCGTGCTCGAAATTTGTTATTTAATGTTTAATCACTTGCGTCAAGAATATGTCTTCTGCAACTTCTCTTATGTTCGTTCTTCAATTTACGCGACACATTTTCGTAAACATTCGTTCGGTTAAGCGACCGATAATCCTGTAGATATATGCTCAACAATTAAAATATTTATATCTTTTAATATTTTATTTTTTTTCTTATTGAAACACTTCCCACACTTCATACCCGATCAATACACGAGGTCTGACGTCAAGCTAATTAGTCTCGTTCAGGTTTTCCTGTGCTGTTAATCACATTGACATCATTGTCATCAATAGACTACGGATCTTTATGCAAAAAAAAAAATTAAACCGACTTCGAAAAAACGCACTAAAAAATGCACTAAAAAGTATGACATAATTTCCATTTAATTTATGTGAATACACACGAACTTAAATATAATACAATCTTTTCGGAGGCGGCGCAAAATTGAAAATCCTCCTTTTCGAAGTCGGTTAATAAAAACTTCTTACCTGAATTGCAACAAACGTAGACAATTAAAGAACATTGCTTGTTTATTTGACTCGACGATTCAAGAAGCTGCGTGACTATCGATCAAAGAGCGGAAAACCTATAAAACACGTCGTAAGGAATAATCAAGAATGGTCGAGATTATGTTTCCGGGGACTTGATAGGTTTGTCTCCATTTCACAATGGCAGCCATCATCTGTCCAGCTACGAGAGTCAACAAAATATGATCGGTGATATAATGTAATTATCATTACGCAAGGAACACGAAAGAGTGCAGTGAAGATCAACGATCATTCGTCTGAAGGAACTCATATTTTACATTTCTCACCAACGGCGGACCATTCATTTTTGACTGTTCATTATTCTATTAGGTTGGCAAGATTTCGGGAGACCAATTTTTTATCCTAGCGATGAACTTTAATGAATAAGATATTTTAAAATACCGAAATTACTTTCTTGCTAAGATTTCTTCCGGCCTGAAATATTTCCATTTTATATGATTTTCTTAATTTTACAGATATAGAACTGATATAATACCTCGTACAGAGTTTATTAGAATATTAAATACGTTTAGTCCATTTATTGAACACAAAAATAGAAAATTAAACGGATATTAATTAATCGATTTTGCAGCAAGAAAACGCGAATAAATTAATTCTAATTGATCAAGATCAAAGATCCGGACAAAGCAAGCTTGCGGAAAAATCAGTTGCACAATTAGCAACTATTTATAAAGATTTATGTCACACTTTTATCTAAATCTTGTCTAGACATTACAAGCCAGTCGGTTGCAAACGTCACTACGCGAACTAACGGGGCCTGGATGGTGATGATTATGGCCGAAGTTCGACAGCAGTTCGTGACCTTGTCCTTCGAGTGCTGTGAACCATCATGATCGATGTCTTTTCGTACGCTGCCGGCGTTTTCTTAGAGGGAAAAAAGATTTAAAAATCCCACGTTAAACGTCAGTGGAAAGGCTTGGACACGCTGCTGGAATAATGAATGACGACCATTCTTCCTGTTTTCAGCGGTGGGGCTCCGTCCTCTTGTTCCATGAATTTTTACAAGTGTACGGCTTTGCGGAAAATTCATGAAATTGTCAAAATAATTATTTAATCAATTAATTAACACAAAACCTATATATATATATATACCACCGTCGGTTAAATGACCGGTTTTCGATTTTTCATTTTACAATTATTAAAATTCTAAAGGTGTTCTCATGGGAATTGATCGAATACATTTTTTAATTATATCATAATGAAAATCGCACGGAGTATAAATATATTTAATCTTGTGATTTTTACAATATGAGACACATCAGCCACTTTTGATGGCCGGTAGGTTTAGTGTTGATTAAAAATTTATAAAACATCATTAATTTTTAATAAGTCACTAAATAAATCATCTGCTCCCTTAAATCTTTGCACTCGGAGCTATTTTAATTCGAACATTAAACATTTCTATCGACCAAGAATAATTGCAACACCTCATAAAATACTGAAATAATTTAGTAATTGGTTAGACTTAATTAAATTGATATAATACCTCATAAAATACTGAAATGATTTAGTAATTGGTTAGACTTAATTAAGTTGATATAGTACCTCATAAAATACTGAAATAGTTTAGTATTTGGTTAGACTTAATTAGATTGATATAATACCTTATAAAATACTAATGTAAACAATATTTTGAGTCGCCACTCGAGAGTTAAGATGGATTTTTCTTATCAATAGACTGCGGATGTGCTTATGCATTTACGACTTGTAAAAATGTTCAAAAAATGCTGGACTACTAAAGTCGACAATTCCCGTAACAGAAATTATTTGTCAGCACACTCTGTCATTAATTAAAAATCCGTTGATCGAGGAGCTCAAAGTCCACATTAACATCGTCGTCGATCTAACTGCGATCTACTCGACGAAATTATTCACGGTCCCCCATACACCCAACGTGTTTCCGTGTCAATTCTATTTTCATGGACAAACACAACTAAGTGTATTTGCATGTATCTCGGTGTGTTCGTTGGGGAATCATCTGATGGAGTGATAGAATCAATAAAAAGAGGTTATCGTCGTGCTATATCTCGATGAAAAAGTATCCGAGCCATCGATACGGGAATGGGTTCCAGCAGGGTCCACGAAAATGACTGATAGATTCCGAACCGTGTTCTTATCGTCGGTGGTGTGCTCACATGCACAAGGAGCGTACACACAGAGACGTCACCGTGGCATATGTCATCGGCAACGACCACACGTACAGAATTCAAGATTCAACACTGGTTGATCTGGTCGCTTCGGAGAGCGAACTTCGTCGGACAACAATGAGAGAACGACCAGAGAGGGGATGCAAGGAACAACTATAAGGACTTGGGGCTAGCCTCTGCTCTATCCACTTGCACACAAGCCATCTTCCGTTGGTGACCAAAATCCTCTAAACTGGCATCGCAGCTTCCTCCACGACCTCCTTCTTCCGATATCCCCGTGCACACTTCTCGAAGACATGAAGATCACAGGATTAATCCTAGCGACCGTCTTTACTGTCGCTATGGCGCGAGATCTGCGTGAGTATTTTATCCTCCATTTTAATCCGGCTGCGATTTAGGATGATCTCGCTTAGACTTAGAGCTCTAAGTCTTTGACGTAGACTTCGGCCATCTTTAGCATTTTAAATTATCGTTCGACGGTCACCTTGCGTATTATGTTCTCGTTAGTAGTTCGTGATTTATTAGTGACGATTGATTTACTTATTGCGCGTGCTGCACGGACTCTGTTAGCGCTTTTGTTCGGGATCAGTTTTTACGGATGGAACGTTGGAAAAGATCGCGTTGAAAAGAACCCGATGCACTTGTCTTCCGTCCACGCGTTGAAATCACTGACACGTGCTCCAAAATACAGATGATTTTGCGGATGTCCATGCAATTTTCAATTTTTGCAGACGAGTTTTAAGAAAGTGGAGCCGAATAGAATCTTATTTCCAGTCGTAGTAGCATTAAAATAAAAAATAAAGTAGATTCTGTCGAATTATATGTTCTACCCTTTTTTGAACATTTTCAGAAGCCATAAATGCATAAAGATCCGCGGTCTAGTGATAATATTTATAAAGTCAATTTTTTACCATTTATTAGGTGTGCAAATAAGTTCTCTCCCCTTAAATTAAATAAAATGTAATAAAACCTTGTCTGGTGACTCCCAGTCTTTCTGCCAATTCTTCATGCGTCTGGGTCGCTGCTCTAACTAACGATCGTCGTCTTCCAAATAAATATTTCCGGCTTTAAATCTTTGGTACCACTTTTTGCATGTTCGCATTTTTGCACAAACCACTTCAGTAACTTCAACAGCTGATTTCCTAAGCTGGAATGCAAAGAGTAAGCAGTGACGCAAATGATGCTTCTCGCAAGGCCATACTACTTGAAATAGTCGCACAGGACTGGAAACTCTTAGAGCCCTCGTCGCGGCTCTTCTTAAAACTAAAAGAACGCCCTTTCAGATGGCACCGAAATCGGGAAGTAATTCGAATTCAGTCAGAAGTTATCATCGTAGAAAAAAAGGGGAGGGAACTTACTTGCACACCTAATAGAATAGGTTTCATGACATTTCGGCCAGTGGTAGCAGCATTTTCAGACCTGAAACAAATAGAAATTGTACTAGATTCTGTCGAATTTTATGTTCTACCCTTGTTTGAAAATTTTCAGAAACCGTCTTACTAATGAAACATTATTACAGCTGACTTCCTTCACGTTTGCAAGCGGAACGATCCGCAATTAGGCGACTGCATGAAAGCGAGCGTGGAGAACATCAAGCCATACTTGTTGCGCGGGGTTCCGGAGTACAAGCTTCCATCCCTGGAACCGCTGAAATTGAAAGAATTGGTCTCAACATCTGGTAACAGCATTAACCTGAAGCTGAGGAACGTGAACGTGTACGGCGCCAGTAATTTCACCGTGACTAAAATAAGGTAATGGAACCATAAACAAAATGTTGTTCAATCGGTTAGCTAACATTAATTCTTATTCTGCGATTCTAAAAGCAGATTTCACGCCAGTTCTGTAAGCTTCCCAGCTATTATAGTTCCGTATATCCGTAAATTCCAATTAGGTATTGTTCGCAGGCGGTATCTTCGATCTCGTTGAAACTTAAACTCGTGCTCTTCAATTCAGCTTTGAATAGAACCGCCATTGAAAACCAGCGGAAGTGTCGCGTATTCGACTATCGCTTTATTGTTAATACCCTTTTCCATGGTTATCCAGCAAATTGAAAAGCGAAAGAAGTTGGTTAATTATCATAGATTGCGCAACAACTTGCAAATTTGCAACGTACTTCGCAAGTTGTTGCTATCTATGATAATTAACCAACTTTTTGATTACAGTTTCATACAACTTGCAAATTTGCAACGTACAAATTTGCATTGACATTATGCACAATTTCCGAGGCTACATTTCATACGAGTCGGAGCCAAGCCTGGAACAAAGCTGCCCCATAAATTTAAGTTGACCGAAGCACTACGTCATATTAACCGGATAATAACCACATAATCGGCACAGCAATGAGCGATCTACCTTGAGATTATGCTCACCGCCGAAAGTGTTTCGTTTCGCTGACGAGCCTTGCTATAGCGGGTCGTCAAGGTACATTCAGTTTATTGCTAAAATATAAGATATACAGGAAAATTTTTTTGTAATGTAACTTCCTTTAGTATTTTTCATATAATATATGTGTGTGTGTGACATATATAAAAAAAACTTTTTAAAAACCACGCTTATATTAAAATGCACTAAAAAGGAGGAAATCATTTTTTTTTTGCTGGTTCTCCATAAAATACCGAATCCAGTTAAACGATCAATAATATTATTTAATTACTGTCGGAATAGATAGCAAAATTTAAATAAAATCATGACACATTAGTGACTATAAAAATAAAAGCGTGGAGCGCAAAATATATTTTGACGTCATCTTCGTGGACGCTCTTTATGCTTTTATTTATAGTCACTGACATCATGATTTTATATAAATTTATATTAAATTTTTCTTCTTTGTTTTCTAGCTAAATTATATTGACGTAATCTTCGTGGGTGCTCCCCACGCTTTTATTTTTATAGTCACTAATGTCATGATTTTATTTAAAATATTCAATTTTTCTATCTATTCCGACATTAATTTTATAACAGAAGAAATTTTGAACTAATTGCTTAAAATTTTGGGGAAAAATATTATTAATTATTTAACTGGATTCCGGTATTTTATGGAGTACCAGGAAAAAAATAATTTTCTTCTTTCTAGTGCATTTTAATATAAGCGTGGTTTTTTAAAAGTTTTTTTATATATTTTATTTTCTACTTTTATACCGTCATCGGAAGCAAGTGTGTATACAAAATTTCAGCAAGATTAGACTATGGAATATTAGACTATATTAATATAAGCGTGGTAAAATAATTTAATATTATGGAGCAGTTCAAAATTCAAGTTTTTAATGTAAATGATGTATTGTATTAATATAAAACTTCAACTTATTGCTTATCTTCAACAAAATGGTAATTAAAGATAAGCTTGCAGTTTGATTTGAAAAGACAAAAAGAGATTCAGAAATTATGGGATGATTATCGACACACTCACGGTCACCTTGACATGTCCAGAAAGCATCACGACACATCAAATAACGAACAATTAGATTGCACGTATTGTTTTATATAAAGGTAGTTTTGTTCGCAATTTGTTGTTATGCAACGAGCAGGTTAATTCGCAGCTAATTAGTCAAAATGGAGAACATTGATATTTCGAATTACATATTACGAAATGTTCACATTCCGTAGGAAGGAATCTTTCCTCGCGTCGACATTGCAGAAGATTTTTTTAAATATACCCGTTTACGTTTTGTAACAGTCCGCCATTGTTCATTTGTATGCCATCGTCTAATCGTGCAGGAAAATTCTATTACATAAAGGATAAATTAATCGGCCGTGGAAGTCAACGAACGACATCGTGCTCATAAAACAAATCGCGATGGTAGGTGGCTGGATCCTGTTAGTATTCCTCGATCACGCGAAGTAATGGCCGTGACACGAACTCTTTAAACGCGAGATAGCACGTGCGGTACGATCATTACGAGAGAAGTGTCGTCTGCGGGTGAAGTTGTCGGACGGAAACGACAAATTCCACGATGGACGTCCATTAAACAATTTCTCTGGTCCAAGTGATGATTCCCACCAAGTGTATTAGAAATACGCAAAGGATCTAATCTTACCAAGAAACAACCCTTTCTGTCAATTTTCAACCCTACACCTCGCCAGTGAGGGTAGTTAGGGGAAACCCCAGTCTTCACCCCCATTCTCCACAATTAATCACGTCTATAAATTCTCAAAAAAAATCTGACACGTCTAGCATGTCGAGCCACATACTCGAGAACTTTTTCATAATTTTCAGTTGCAAACTCTGGTTGTAGAAAATGAGATTTCATACTGAAGTCTAAAAGGATCACCCTGGAAATTAATTTAACGATAAGCTATCATCGTCAACACCGTTTCCAATTTTTTCATATTTTTTGCTAGGGTGCGTCACAGTTAAAAGAAATGAATACCAATTTTTTCTAGTAGAAGAGTCCATTAAAAATATCTGGTCCATTAAAAATTGCTGGTAGATAATCTGAAAGAGCATTTCTTACCGAGCTCTGCTGTAAAATATTTAAATTTTCATTGTTCTTCACAGAGTCAACATCGACACGTTGCGTTTCGTGATCGAATTGGATTTGCCGCACCTGTCCCTGGACGGCGACTACGACATCGACGGGAAAGTGATCCTCTTGAGACTTCAGGGATCGGGGCCGATGTACGGAAACTTCACGAACTGCAAAGGAAAAGTGAAGCTGCAGGCTACGACGACGAAAGGCGAGGATGGTCAAAATTATGTAAAGATAATCGACTTCAAGACGAGAATCGCTATTGGCAGTGGACATCTGAAGTTGAATAACCTGTTTGGCGGCGATCGTGCTCTCGGTGAAGCAGTCAATGTAGCGATCAACAGTAATTTCGATGCATTCATAAAGGAGATACAGCCATCCCTCGAGAGTGCCATCTCTGATACGTTCCTGGATATCGCTAACAGCATCCTTAATCAGTTCACCTACGAAACGCTCTTCCCCTTGTAGTAAAAGGGTTTTCCTACGGAGGACAGAGAACAAAAATTAATGTAATGCACCTGGTAATTTTTACGTGTCACGTGTCAATTTCGGATTTACAGAAATGGTATTGGGTCATTGCAATGGTTTCCTGTAACAGTGGGATTAAACAAATTGTATAGAGTGTGCAAAAATTGTTGTACTTGATAGACGTGATTCCCGAGGTGATTTGAAGGACCTTTTTCCTTTGCGAAAATCTTCTCCGTAGCTTCGTTCCGGAGTTATTAACGAAAAGCGCGGACCAATCAGAGCGCGTCGATCAAGGCCCTGCTGAGCGGACGGACCCCGGCTCGGGCAATGCCAACGCCACGCTCAGCGGGGCCTTTCATTGACTGTTTTTCGTTGATAACTTCTTAACGAAGCCACGGAGAAGATTTTCGCAAAGGTAAATTACCTCACGAATCATTTCTTATTAATACTTTTGCAAAGACCCAATAACTTCGACAGTCAACAAAAGGGTATCTATTTTAGCAATATTAGCAATTAAAGCTTGTTATTTTTTAAACTGTGTGTTGTACGTTGTATGTTATGAAAGAATGTTCCTACGTAAATCGCCCCGAAAATCGTGAAGAAATGTTCTACGATGTTTAAGGAAAGTTTCTAATAATTTTGTAAAATGTTAGTAGATATAAAAATATAATTTTATTATAAATCAGATATGAAAATTGATTTAAAGTACCTATCGGGATCATTTGCAGAAGAGTTATAAAGACTGTGAAACACAGATGGCGACTGTAACTCTTAACACAATTAGAAGCTTCTCTAGGAAATTCAAAGAAAACCTAATTATTCCTATGAACGTACTATGCATACAGTGTCGTTGAGATAAATCCGGAATTAAGCGGACAATCCCACAAATAGGTAAGGTAAATATAAACAAAGCAATTGTTGATAAGGTAAATCACTGTACAGGATGTCCCACCTAACTCTGCCACCCCTAATCACTTTTTTATTTATACAGACACAATAGATGTTTGGAGGGGGACATAATTTGTGGGTCAAGGTCATCTCAAGGTCATTTCAAGATCATACAAACAGTAATGTTCCTTTTAAGTCCACCTTTTTCTGGAATTTGAACTGTTTACACAGTGATTTTTCCGAATTCACCTCGACGACGATGGATCCATTTTTTAAAAATTAGTGACCACTGTGGAAGACGCAACATGTCCCAATCATTTTCCGAGTGAAAATCGTTTTGCAGTATATTGCTCCAATTATTCTCGATCGGGGAACAGCTGTTGGTATGTGAAACGCTGGCACATCTTATTAGCTAACTCGAGACATTTTTCGGAAATTGCATTTTCGACATTGGGCCTGCTGGTCTCGATGATCTCCTTGTGACTGCTGCCCAACGCCTGGCTGATGGCTTCCTGTATAGTCTGGTCGAAGTTCTGAGATTGAAACTTCGATTTGAAATTTTTGATGTCCAGCTTCGTCGTCATCGATGAGAAGTACATGTACTGATTGCCTTTACGCTCGACTATCTGGTAGTTCAACCTCACTTGCGCGCCTACATCGGCTACAACACAAATGAAAATGTTAGTGTTGTTCTTATCTGCTTCCTCGTTTCGATGTTTGTACTATTTTGTGTTTCACTTGTTCGTTTTTGTCACAAATGCATGAACTCTGCAGTCTATTAAACTCCCGTCCATAAGTCACCGGGCACTTATTTATCTTCAAGAAAATAGTAATTAAAGAATACAAGCTTGCAGCTACGATAATATTTTAATGTAAAATTATTAGGCTGGCAACGAAATTCGCGACTTTTTGTTTCGCAATTCTTTAATTGTATCATTATAACCTCATTCAGTGATTTTTGAACTGCATATCATTGGAAAGCTCTGAATTTTGCGATTAATTTGATATAAAACACTCGTGCTTAAAAAATATACAGTTAAGGGCAAAAAACTGATCACACACACTTTAAATCAGAATAACTTTTTTATGAATAGACTAAACGACTTCAATTTCTCTGTAAGGTTAGAAGAAATAGTTTCGTAAATGACATCTAAAAAATATATTGGAAAAATGCATTTGGTTGGAATTGTGAAAAACGTGGAGGTCGCGATTCGCCAACCAATATGTAGAGTACCTCGATTAAAGGGATGAATTCTATTTTCATTTCCTGAAGAGAAGTTTCGAATTGAACTTACTCGAGGTAAGAGTGATAGGTCCCCCACCAACGATCGGCACTAAAATCCTCGCGGTGACGTTATAATTTGCGATCAGCTTGACCTCTGCAAAATTAAGATCCACGTCGATCTGATGTTTCTCCAGGTCCATGTGAACGGAATTGATATGATAACTCGGGAGGCCGTAGATTTTGATGTTCGTTCCGTAAGCTTTGAAATTTGGCATGTCAGCGAGCTTCACTTTGTCCATAGTGAACGGCTCCGAAGGCGGAATGTCTAATTCCGGGATACCCTTGCGAAGTGTCACCGCCAAATCATTCACGCTGTTGATTATGCATTGGTCCAGATTAGGGTTCCTCGTGCCACACACGTGTAGATATGAAGCTGGAAATCAATAGCACAATGTAAAAACAGAATCACTAATATTTATGCAATAGTAAGTCAGTCAAAGATGACCATCAGCCGATTTCGACCGGAAATGGCTAGTTCATTGTAAAAAATATAAAAACCAAATTTTCTCTGTTCTTCGACTTTAAATCGCGTGAGGAATCTTTTCCGTACCTCACAGCCTTGATGACTCTAATGGCCGATTATTATTCAAACGATGCGTATAAATTACTGGAGGATCAATAAGACTGAGTAATCGACAGCGGTAAACTATTGCAAAGTGAACACTGGTCAACTATTTAATAAAAAATCATTTAATTATTTATGAACTGAAATATTATGTATCTCTTCAGCTTTGTTTATGTAAGTACAGTATGTATTTATTCGACGTCGATATATTACTTTCAATTTGTTAAGATCGCTCAAGAAAAGAACAGCTTCTTGAAACTGATCCGAACAATTTTTAGTGATTGTTAAAAGCTCCAGAAAGTGGTGATTCTTAAAAGTTTGAAAAATTTTCAGTAGCTTTTAGTACAATTTTTAGTAATTTTAAAAATCATTGGTGCGCGTTGTAGTAGTTTTTGGTAAAGTTTTTAGTAATTATAAGTAAAGACTTGGTCGATCACTATGATTCTGGTCCGAACGATTGACTGAGATTGTACTCACGAATTTCATCACTCGTGCAACTCGCGACAGCCGCGAATAGCAGCAGCACCTTGAGGAACATCGTTGACCAGTACACTACAGAATGAATCTTTTAGATGGCTCTAAGCGGAAGCTTTGATTCACCTGCACGAGATCGAGACTGATCATCGTGCATCTCGAGTGCTTGTATATATAGCTTTGAGGATAACAGCGTGTCGTAGCAGAAACAATATTGAATCACCTGAGTCGCGATCGTAGAATTCTGATCTTCGATATCCCCCACCCCTGTCATTATCAATACGTCATAGAAGGGAAACTTCTTGAGGTTCTGTCCAAATGTCAGATTTATTAAATACATTAAAACCTCGATAAATGCACAATATCCGCAGGCTATGTAATTACTATATTCAACATTCTAACATTATCTACAGGCTTGAAACAGATCCAGAAGAAGCAGATCTACGGTAGAAAATTGCATATGGAAATTACAGCATAACAAATTACCGATCATCGATGTTTTCCATCAAAGTTTCGTTCTTCTACAGATAGGAGCAAAACTGATCGCACACACTTTAAATCAGAATAACTTTTTTATGAATGGACCAAACGACTTCAATTTCTCTGTAAGGCTAGAAGAATTAGTTTAGTAAATGACGCCTAAAAAATATGTTGAAAAAATGCATTTGGCTGGAATTGTGAAAAACAATGGTAAAAATTGGTTTTTACGACTTTTTTAGCAGGGCCAATAACGAAAATTTAAAAGATGTGTTTGGTCAACTTGTATAAATTATGTCATTATAATGTGATCTAGAATGAAGAAACTCTGCCATAATTTTTAAAGATGGTTGGCCCTTTGAAAATAAATGGTTGACCTTTCCACCTTGAGATTCACGTCAAAGTTAATCTTGGAATTATTAATATGTGAACTATAATGAAAAAACTACTATAATTTTTTAGTTTGCTTTGAAAAAAAAAGTGGTTGACCCTTTCACCTCGCGATTCAAGGTCAAAGTTAATTGTCGAATGATTAAAACGTGAACGAACGTGAAAACAAAAAATATAAAACGTGTTCGTTTTCTCATTACACAAACAAATTTCTTCTGAAATCTGAAAAGTGAGTCACAGGTCGCTGGCAAACACTTTCAATTCCACTGCCGCTAATAATTTCATGTTTTATTCCACGGTGAATCAGTTTTCCACTTGCGATCCACGTGTACACTATGAACATCATGATTAATTGGTACATCGACGAAAAAACTGGTTTCCGTGATCGAAGCGCCGCCATTTTCAGAATTAATCGAATCCGAACAATCGACTCGCAGACTTCGCAACAGGATTGTTTCATTATTTAACACGGCTGTTATGATTGCTTTCTTTGCATGGATCGAGAAAGGACACTCTCGATCTTGTTCTTTTTTCGGAAAGAAATCTGACGCGATCGGATACTCTTGAGCCACGTTTTGCGATACTGACTGAGACATAGCTAGGCCACTTTTTGATTTTCAATTTATTCAAAGCAACTACTGGAACATAGACGCGTTTTTTCAAACTGCACATAAAGATAAAAAATAATTCAGATAAGATTTTTACATTGTGGTAAAAATTTTTACATTGGAAATAAATGTTATTTTAGTTTGTTACTTCCGTTCTCAAATAACAGTATTGCAAATCTCGGATTTCGGATTTCTTTTTTTACCACGCTTATATTAACTTGCCGTGTTGTTGTTGTATGCGTCAAATCTTGTAATCGAATTTTAAGCCTCTTCCCATAGCCCAGTCTTGCGGAAATTTTGTATACACACTTGCTTCCGATAACAATAAAAGTGGAAAATAAAATATGTAAAAAAAGCTTTTTAAAAACCACGTTTGTAGTGCATGTTAATATAAGCGTGGTTTTTAAAAAGTTCTTTTTATATAGTTTTGCACTGTAGCCTTTTCTGTGATTCGAGTCATGCTGTTTTGTTAGTTGTGTAGTTTCCAGGATTATATACTTTTCTTTCGCGGAGATAAGGATATAACAGTGCGAGGCAAAAAAGCAGTTAGCGTTACGTAAACCAATGACATGATTGGCTGACACATGCAACATTAATGTCGTTCAGCACTTTTGCTCTGCATTAGGCTGTAGTGTTGGAGTTGATACAATATCAAGTTAACTCACCAGTTCGCGGGTCAAATATATATTTTATATATTATATATTTACAAACAGGAAATTGTCTGGATGAAATAAAATTAGTGGTTAGTAAACTGGTGAAAAGCCAGCCTTCTTTATAATTTAATTTTAGAAGACTCCGTATAACACGATGAAAGACTTTGATAATCTAAGAATATTGTTCCGCTGTTTTAGAAAAAACACTGTTAAACAATGAAGTAAATTTTTTCAACGAGTTACAAGAATCGATTGAGTTCGACGAATGAACGTGTTTTGTTACGGTTCGATTCGGGGTCAGTTTGTCGTAGAACGCGTCTCTTACAACTTTCGCTACGCTTAATGGTATCGTAAAAATTGCGGAAATTGGCGCGGACAAGTTTTTGCCTGCACCGAATCTACTGCGAGCTAGACCGAAGAATGTTGACTTCGTAGATCATGAGAATTAGCCGTCGTTCTTTCGTAACGTTCATCATTTTTCGCGGCTTTCTCCGAGCAGAACCGAGCAATCGCATTTTCTACGGGATCGGCGGACCATCAACATTAGTCATACGCTTAACCATGCTCCGACGATGCAAATGCACTTAATTCACCTGTTCCTGCGAATTGTGTTCGAAGAACAAATTTGTCATGATCAAATTTACATTCCTAAGATAATATATCAGGTCATTAAGTATGAAACTTGACAAACGTGTTTGAAATTTCTGTTTTATTTGTCGAGTTCCGTACTTAGTGACCTGATACCTATGAGCCCCTTAGTGGACAAGTGGCATAAGTCCAAAATTATGAAAAATGGAGTTTTTACAGAAATACAGTGGGTGTACAAAGTATTCGTACACCTTTTAAAAACTAATAACGTTTTTATAATTGTCCCAAACGACTTGACTTTTTATAGTCAATTAGAAACATTGGTTTACGAAATGATACGCAAAAAAGATTTTCCAAAAATTATAATTTACAAGGTTACATGCAAAAATACAAAAGGGATTTTTTAAAACTTTTTTATTTGGGCCCTCAATGAAAATTTAAAATATATGTTTTGTAGATCTATGTTAGTTATACACATGCTGAAAATTTCACCATTCATGTAACCTTGTAAATTATAATTTTTGGAAAATCTTTTCTGCATATCATTTCGTAAACCGATGCTTCTAATTGATTATAAAAAATCAGGTCGTTCGGTACAATTATAAAAAAGTTATTCTGTTTTAAAGGGCGTACGAAAACTTTGTACACCCACTGTATATTATTTTCCCCACATTAAAATGATTCCCGAAGAATATAAATTTAAGTTTAACTCCTGCGTCTTGCAAATGATGCACAAACTTCTTATTTTGCACAAACATCCGGAGTCTAGTGATTAGTAGACAGCAGATCTTTATGCAAAACAAAAATGTTTTACTGTTAATGTTTTTACCGCTTTAAATTATACCTACCCATTTTTCTAATAAATGCATGAAATCCGCTGTCTAGTAATTATAGAAACAGTTTGACAAGCGTCAGCATATCAGAGCTTTGTCGTCCCCAATTTGCAATGCAAAGTTCGCATCGACTCGATGTGGATCGCGAGAATTGCAAAATAGACTGAGCAGAAATACTGTACATCTTATACCCGTCCTTGATTGTACCTGCTCGTGTCCCGGCATTAAATGAATCCGACGAGTTAATGTCATCAGCATCACTACTACTTTATGTTATTTAAGTGGACGTTAATCTCCGCGCTTGTGTCGCATGTGAATTTATGCAGAAGCCGATGTCGACTGCAAAACCGAAGAAACGTGTTTTAGGAAAACCGCGAAATGGCACCATCATTTTCACTCGCCTCACCTTCGAAATCAACTTTTCAATCCTGCAGATATGACAATACTCTTTTGTTCATAAATGGTTCAAATTATACGATAATCCTGAAAATATATTTCAGCAATTTTCTTTATGTATATTTCCATCTTGTTGAAATCCATTTTTTATTTATGCATGTAACCTTGTAAATTATAATTTTTGGAAAATGTATTTTGCATAACATTTCGTAAATTAATGCTTCTAATCGATTATAAAAAATCAGGTCGTTTGATACAATTATAAAAATGTTATTAGATTTTAAAAGGTGTACGAATACTTATTTGTACACCCACTACAATGGAAATTAAGAATTTTTTAAATTCATTTATCGAATATGTTTGTCAAAAGTTATACGTTGAGCCGAGATTTAGAACAAACCGCTGAAATGTTTATAATTTCGTAACACGCAATCCTTCAATGCGCCCCTCCTAATCTTTCGGTTTTTCTGCGGAAAATAAGTGCGTACCTTGTGAAACATGCGTCGTTGCATCATTCAGTTTTTTCTTTCCGATTAAATGGTCACTTTTCCATTCACTTATTCCCTCTAGGAGCACGTGTAAACACTTGTCAAAATACTTCGATCATTTTCTCACGTGAAATAGACGTAAATGCAAATTCGACTTACACTCGCGTGATACAATTATTTTCATGACGAGAACGCAATGAAAAGAACCTAACCTTTCGTATTATACACTCACAAGCTGTCCCAAAAATGTATTTCCTTGGCAGAGATAATTCCTGAGGAGATTTAAAGTCACTTTTCCCTTTGCGAGAATGTTCTGCGCGGTTTCGTTCAGAAGTTATCAATGAAAATCACGGACCAATAAGAGCGTGGCTGCGAAAAGCCCCGCTGAGCGTAGCGCTGGCATTGGCCGAGCCGGGGCCTTTCGTAGTTGCGCTCTGATTGGTCTGCGTTTTTTCCGTTAATAACTTGTGAACGAAGCCACGGACAATATTTTCGCAAAGGGAAAAGTTACTTCGAATCACCTCAGGAATCACCTCTATCAAGTACAACAATTTTGGGACAGCCTGTAAACTATTGCAGTGACCCAATGCGAATAACGCAAAAGAAAACAACTTGATCAAATGAATATGACTCGGAGGCAAGGTTAAAACGTATGATATTGAATTCGCACGTGAAATTTCTCGCAGCTGATTAACGCTTTCCCCGTAATGAGTTCAGCGAGATTTGTGCAGCTGTTCGGTCACGTTCTCTACGAAATGCCAGCCGAAATGCTAGACCGTGGAGCGCGGGAAAAATCACGAGGGAAGGCGGGTAAAACGCAGCGAAACGCAGCCAATTCGACAGCGATTCGCAAGTCGTACCGTTCTCCACACCGTCAACTTCTCCTACAAGTAACCAGCGACCCGGGGCTGGACCAATGACCGACAAGTGGCACGAGGTAATCAACATGCCGAATGCGATAAAGCAATCCTTGCTGCACGATCGGGGGATTGCGGGTTAACATATCATCCCCGTCTTTCGGTCAACTTAGTCGCAAAGAACCTCCGGATCCGCCGCGATGTACGCTCTTCTTGCTCGCGTATGGTACGACAGAGATCTCTTCGTCTTCGAGTGATCGCTAAACTGTGGATGTTCATGCGGACGAACAATGTTGAACGAACCGTAGTTTCATTCTCAAAAGATTGACTTTCTTCCTAGAAGAAGAAGACAGTTCGCTTTGTTCATTTCTCCTCGTCGCGTTGGTGGTTTGGTGATCACTAGACAGCGGATCTTTAACACTAGAACTACCGGATGAGTCAAAATGACTTGTTGCTGATTTGTTCTTTTGGAGATTATAAATATGTTTTTCTGAGACATTTTTTTAGTGAACTTCTCTATATTGAAGCACATATTTCGACAAAACTGCTACGAGATCTAAATAAATGCAGTTTTTTCATTATTATAAGGCAATGTATGCCCATTGTGTTTAGTGCTCGGTGGTTCTAGTGTTAAATTGCAACACTATGGAGTGAAATAGAAATTCATTTTCTTTCTTATTATGTACAGTAGCGGATAAATGCTTAAGACCGCACTAAAAAAGAGAGTAACTGTTTTAGTATTGTACTACAACAATTAGTTTATTACAGGATGTGAAAAGATATTTTTTCAAAAATTGCAATTGAACGGAATTGTTGAAAAATTAAAATGAAAATTTAAAAAATTCGTTTTGTAGATTTGTGTCAATCAAACGTTTAAAGATGGTAAAAATTGCAGATGTTTTGTAGACACATATCTACAAAACGTATTTTTTAAATTTTCAATGTACATATAAAAGCCCACACGTAAAAAAGTTAAAAATTCGACTTTCAGTATTTTTATACAATTCCGATCAATTGCAATTTTTGGAAAAATTTCTTTTCACATCCTGTAGTAAACTAATTGCTCTAGCTTCTCAAAAAAGTTCAAATCTTATAGTACAATATGAATATAGTTATCGTCTTTTTTAGAGCGTCTTAAAGTTTTGTCCGCTATATGTATAATATTGACTCTAATGTTTAACTGTCTTAAATTACAGCTACTCATTTTGATTATAAATGCATAAAATTCGCTGTCTAGACACACTATTCCGTGATACTAAAGAAAACTACAAAATAACAAGATATAACTTGAGACTCGATGCAAAACTGGAACTAGTTAATACAACAAATTATCGGATTTGTTAAATAAAATATGCTACGATATTACAATTATTTTATTTAGCGACTATTAACTTAATCATTGACTCACACGACTTTTGCATCGACGACTCTAATGTGCAACTAGTCGAGGTGTGCTGGTTCAGTTTATGAAATACTTCTTCCACATGGTGTTGTGATACTCTAGTGACAGTTGTATCGTTTGGATGAAATGTAGTCACGTCTTTTTCAATAGCTAGAATTAATTAGTAGACAGTTGTCTACGGTGCTAATTGAGTGAGGTCGTTTACAACACGGCATTGATAAGATAGTGACTAATTACTGGTTTGAATATTAATCGATTGTTTGCATAAATCTTCGGCATGAAAAATAATTATTTTACCGGATTGGAGGGTGATAAATGTTTGAAGTTCTAATACAGATGGTTATAAAACGCGGAAGAGGTTTCACAAACCGCAGGTGCGGCATGCTGCGGTTAGAGAACGCATCGGTAGTGCAACAGTACACTTAGGTCGAGTTGCATCCTTTTTTCGTCTGCCATAAATTAAGAATTCAACAGTGAAGAGTAGAATTTTCTTTCATTATTTACGACGCGCAAACAGTTGCTTAAAATGCCCGTAATATGGTCTCTCTATATTCAACAATAATTAACATTTTTTAATAAAATTCTTCATGCAAAAATAATACGAATATAAAAGTACTCACGAAATCATGTAATCGTCGTTTAGGAACAAGGACCACTTTATTTCTCCATTGGTGTCGTAACCATCTCGGAATGAGATTCATCGACTTAAATATTTAACCAATTCTTAACACCTTTACCATCTTCGCCGAAATACATTAGCGTAACACATTTACTTCAATGTTACGGTGGCATTTGTACGTGTCGGGGAACTTGATTATCAGCTGACCGTGAAAATGTCACTTTCAACATTAACCGACTCGTGATCAAGAAGTTAGAGAATAACTAATGAAGTAGCAATTAAATGAAAGTGAACTTGATACCGTTTTTCTTCCGTTCCAGCTTGATGGCGGCTCTGTTCTGTGCAGTTTCCGGAAAGTTACGTGAGTACCTAAAATCATGTCATTCCGTGAGTAACGTGAACTTCTTTTCGCATTTTTGGCAGGTCAAAATATTTTTATTTCAAGAGATTGAACCATAAAATAAAATTTTTCTATTTTAATAATGGGAAAATATACTTTTATCTTACTTAAAGTGCTGGTTTGGTAATCTATGGATAGATTTGAGGGAAATAAGCTTTTGGTCAAAGCAAAGAAGTCCTCTCGTTCCTGTTTGTCGATTTGAAAGGCTGCCAGAGACTCGTCAGTACTTGCACAGGCACGTTGATGCTTTCGAAATTTCAGTCAACCGTCGTTGATACACGAGAAAAAACTGTTCGTGCCACACGCATATTAATCGATCGTTGCAAAATCCAGCATTCTGCGCGTAAGGCCTGAACAGTAACTGCACCGACCTTGAATTCAGCGTACAGTCATGGTCGCGAATCGGCGACACCCTAATTACACCCAAGGGACGACGCGTATTCGGTTGTTGACAAGTTGCTGCTCGAACTCGATTGACCACTTTTTATCGGCGTTACAGGACAACAATCTCTTTCAAAAGAACCTCTTTTAAATGGAAAATTGAATGTTTGTCTGACTTCCATACAAGATATGGGATTTTCATTTTATTGGAATATTTATTTTTGACAAATTTTCATGTGCCACGGATTACAGCGCCATACATAAAGGCGTGCAAGAAGAGCGACCCAGATATCAACAAATGCGTTACCAATTCTATCGACCAGCTCCGTGATAAATTGGCGGTTGGGATCCCAGAACTTGAGGCGCCCGGTATTGAACCTTTGCACCTGAAGTCGATTCGACTCTTGCGAGGACCAGTTGGAGCGCGGCTCGACGTGAACCTCACGGATCTGAAGGTGAATGCGTGCACGATATTTATTTAATAATAGAAAATATTGTATTATATAATTTCTTCATGCTATTATAAATAACGAAGATATTCAAAGTGGTCAAAATTATTGGCCTACCCTGCACGATTACAATAAAGACCAGCTTTTTAAAAACTAGCTTTTTGTTTCACGATGCTACTGAAATAATAAAAATTTGATGTTTACATAAAACGTCTATTATCACTTTGACTACATTTTTAACGAAGGTACGATAGTTGTAATTAGACTGCGGATCTTTAAAAAATCCAAGAATTTTATAACGACGCTTTTCATGTAACAAAATCGTTAAGGGATGAAATCAATGTTCATGTTATTCCTGCTTCCCACAATCAAGGCAAAGGTCCGCAGTCTAGTTAGAATAAATGAATAAAATTGAATTCTTCGTGTTACCAATGAAAACAGGTGGCAGGTCCATCCACGTTCAAAATTCACGACCTGAAGGTCGATGTGGAGAACGTGAAGTTCACCTTCAAGGTATCCTTCGAAAGGTTAACCTTCCAGGGCAAGTACCAGATCAACGCGAGGATTCTTCTGCTACGATTAGCTGGCGAAGGAGACGTGACAGGAACGTTCGGTAAAATTGAATGGATAATAACGCGTAATAGTTTAATGCGGAATAACACATTTCACTCGCGTCATTTATGCAACTATATTTTTCAAGATGACTACAACTCCGACGTTGTGTTGAAAGCACGCAAGGTGTTAAGAGACGGAGATACGTATCTGACTTTCGACAGGATGAAGATCAAAATCAATATCGGCAAAGCGGATTTACACTTGAGCAATCTTTTCCGCGAAGACTCGATTCTAAGTACTTTCGTCATTTTTCAATATTTTGCAGCTTGTTATCTCTTTACTTTTGTCGTCAATGGTTTTCATTGTTCACGTCAGGTACCGCCAGCAACGAGCTCTTGAACCAAAACAACGGGATATTGTTAGACGAAATAAGACCGGTGCTGGAGACCTCGTTGGCCGAACTCTTCACGAACGTCGCTAACAAGATCACGAAATCTTTCACCTACAAAGAATTATTCCCAGAAGATTAACGCCGTTAGACATAATACCGCATCGTCCACTTAGTTTATCAATTCAATAAAATTCTTGGTCGCTACACACATTTATTTACCCTGTCGCATAGAAATATCCCTCATTAACCGACTTTGGAAAAGGAGGAGGTTACTCAATTCGATCTGTATGTGCCTTTTCTTTTTTCGCTTTTTTTTCTATGTATGTTCACCGATTACGCCGAGATGGACGGACCAATCGGAACGAAATCTTTTGCATCTTCTAGAGAATGTTCCCGCGCTGGTCCTGTGAAAAACAAATTTAGCATTCTTTCATTCTCTGCGGTTTTTATTTCAAATAACCAATAAGACCGAAAAACCACCCTACGGTGTTCTACAAATTCTGCTCGTTCCACTAAAAAGTGTGAAATAAAAACATTTTATAAAAAAATTAAACTGACTTCGAAAGAACGCACCAAAAGAATGCGCTAAAAAGTATGAAATAATTTCCATTTAATTTATGTGAATACACACGAACTTAAATACAATACAGTCTTTTCGGAGGCGGCGCAAAATTGAAAATTTTCCAAATGACAGATGTTGCTGATTATGATTTCATTGGAATACGGTGGACTTGGAAATCACTAGGTGGGAAGAGAAGATACATTAATATGTGAAAGCATGTACAAGAATTTAAGGATCTTCTTAATTTCCAGTGTCGAAAATTTTCAATTTTGCGCCGCCTCCGAAAAGATTGTATTGTATTTAAGTTCATGTGTATTCACATAAATTAAATGGAAATTATTTCATACTTTTTAGTGCGTTTTTTCGAAGTCGGTTTAATTTTTTCTTATAAAACTTTTTTATTTTGGGAAATGGTTTCTCAAAAATGCACTTCCTTGGCAGGGGTGGCTCCCGAGGTGATTTGAAGAAACTTTTTCCGGCCGATGTCGACGCCAATGTTCGCTGTAGTCGCACTCTCATTGGTTATGTGACATTTTCGCAAAGAAAAAAGTTACTTCAAATGACTTCAGGAATTACCTCTATCAAGTACAACATTTTTGGGACACTCTGTATATGATAAAAACGATTTTACAGAGTTTCGATGTTTATAAATGATTTAAAACATCTTTTGCCATGGAAGTTGAGTTTCGTGGACGATGAAATTCGATGAATTTATTTACGTCGTTTATTCGACGCCCTACAAATACAATGTACAAGTAATTAATATAAAATAACAGTTAACCGGAATAATTAATAAATAATTACTCGTACATTCATCACTTACGAATCACATATAATCACATATACAGGTTGCCCCAGAAACCTAGTAGTTCCTCGATTTTTGGGACACCCTGTATGCACGCATCGACAACGGAGTCGAAGGTTCCAAGATTCACTATAATTTACTATAATTTCGAAAATAACTTTTACGTAATTACAGTAGGTGTCGTAAGATTGCAACAAAGTGTCGTTTCATATTGTTACTCTTTCCTTTTACAATTAGCAGAGGCAGAATAAATTGGCCAGTCAAGATCGTCAAACAGCTATTCAATATGCTCATTATTTCGCTTCCTCCATCTCTCTATCCTTTATAATCGGCAACGTAACATTTATCGTCTGTCGGTTGGATGACAAGTGAAAAAATGCTAGAAAATTCTAGGAAATACTGTATACTCAAAATGTGAATTCGCTGATGATGAAAATAGCGTTGCAAATAAATCGTCTATCACTTAGTTCGGCAAATAGTTCGATGAAACAAAGAACGGGAAGAGTACACAATATTTTGCCGAACGTTTTGACAATATGTCAAACTTAACAATCAACATGAGTGCGGATTCTTCCCTGGTCCGGTCAGAGAAGAAACCTACAACGGTCAATCGATTTCGCCTCGAGTACAATCATCGCAGCTGCAGAGGATTTCTGCTATCGAATCGAATAACAAAGCCGAATAATCGTGAACTAAGGGAGCAGTTCTGTCTTGGTGAGGACACCCAACGCTCTGGCAGCCAACGCTCTGCTCACAGTCCCTGCAGTGTCCTCGATAATCGGACTGGCGATGTCCAGAACCAGCCGAGGATTTGCGTTGAAGAATGTCGCGGCTGCCTCAGCTGGAACATTCGAAAGTTTCAGTCGAATGAACACGTCGAGAAGGAAAATAGTACCGTAGTTTATGCAATTTGTAATTTTTTGAGACGACTTTTAAGAAATCTTATTTTCAGTGAAATATTTGAAATAATACTATTTAATATTTTAGACTTTATTTTGCTTAAAGAAAATAGTATTTCAAATAAGATATAGAATTTCTCGAAAATAAAATATTTCTATTTTAACAATCTGAAACACGAAATAAAATATTTTACTTTTTCCATTGTTATAATACTCTGAGAAACCGCATAAACATTTATGTTATCGCAATTTACACTAATTTCGAACCATTATTTTCAGCAATAATATTTAAAATTGAAATTGAAAATAAACACAAAATACGAATATTTTCAATATTCTTCAAATAAAATCCTATCTTATAACTGTATCGTGTTTGGTGTCATTTTAATTGGAAAAACGAGGGGAACACGATGGTAAACGTTTCGCGAAGAAGATAGGAAGTTAGAAAAGTGGCTAGATACGTACCGGGTACGCTGTGCGTGGGAGGAGCTCTTAGTTTAATGTTTCCGTCACCGACGCGGATTTTTGTCAGAAGTTTATCGATTTCGAGCCTTTGGACGCCATTTTTGTCGGTCACCTCTCTGCCTTGGGCGCTGACTAGCACTTCCGTGTTGGCTGACAAATAAAAATTGCAAGATATTAATTGTGTAAACTAACGTAGATCTCAATAAGGAAAATATGAACATAGATACATGGACGATTAATTAATAGCCCAGAGACAGCAGGGTTAACATCTAAATAATTACATCCTTGAAATTAAAATTAAATTTATACTATTTTATGTTGTAATGAAGAATTGTCTGACGATATACTTACTGAAGTTTCCTCTGAAATTGCCAGCTCCGTTCAACGGGAGCAGCAACAGTCTCCCTTGCACATCGTAATCGCCGTTCACGTGGATGTGCGGCAGCTGAACTTTGATGGCCACCGAGAGATCGTTAGGGTTCGCCTTCAGCTCATCGATGAGAAAATTGGTCGCGCCGTACACGCGTATTTGGCTCATGTTAGCCTTGATCTTCAACGCCTCCAGATTTCGGTCGACCGTGAGCGACGGAAGAAACAAAGGGTCCAGCGCAGGGAGCTTCAAAGACGGTATCCCCTTGGCCAGGTACGGCGTGATCGCATTCAGTTGCTTCAGCACGCATCTGTCGTATTGTGCGAGATCATTTGTTCGGGGACAGGCCTGCACTCCCGGCGCTGGCGACATAAATCAGACAACAACGTTGAAAATTCAGGGATATATCGCAAACTTGGAGACGTTTCAAAGACGTCGTTTGAACGTCGTTGGCCCGTTCGATAGCTTACCAAGAAAGAACCCTTTCTACGAAGTTTCAGCCCTATACCTGACCTGCAAGGGTAGCTAGAAGGATAAAACTGAAATCCAGTTTCCACACCATTTTCCCCATTTAATCGCGACCAAAAAATCGGAAAAAATTCTCGAAGGTGTGGTTTCGATATGTTTAATGCGTCAGAGTTTTTTTTTTAGAACTTGTACCACTGTATTAAACACGTTAGCGCGATGTCTACATTCTTCCCGAGGCAGCAAAAGTTAAAAGTCAACGTACTGTGTTGAAACGACGGGTGATTGAACGGCGGCGGACACCTAACCGCTGACTAAGAAGTGAGAAGTGACGGTGAGCGCGTTTTTGCCGGGCGTTCGACGCCAAGCCTAAAATCGAAAGTGTATACACACGCTTGTAGAAAGTGAAATTACGGGTCGAGCAGCTTCGGCCGTCGACGGGCTTTTTTCCCATCGACCGTAAAGGCGAATTCTCGGTGATCCGGGAGGCGCTTTGTGGATCCGAAGGAAAACCACGTGGCGAGAAAGGATCGGGATTCCCCTCCCCGCGTAAGTGATTGATAGATCGCTGGTAGCTAGAAACGAGCAGGACTCGATCTCGCGGGCCGATCGATTATATCGGACCTCGTGAAAGGAGAGCTCACCCGATCGACCCGAATTTCTAAACGATCGATAAAAACAGAGCAACGTTTGATGACGCCCCAGCGAAACCAGAAACGAGCCTGTAATGATAGATTACGACTGGGAGTTGCACGTCTATGTATACAACTTCTACAGGGCGTCCCGAAAAGTATCCAGAATCCCAGATGATTCGTGAATTGGTCCTAAGCAACATCTTCCTTTGCTACTTCGCGCTAGACAGGAAATTCTGTCGGTTGTAGATTGTGATCGTTAATGTCATTATAGTGCACCTCGTTGTCTGTGGTTAGCGACGTCCTTGTACCATTTTTGTACCGGACGTGCTGATATCTCAGATTAAAATGAAAATGTGATTGTCTCATTAATATGGAAATCCTCTTATGTGCGATACTCTTTAAATTGTTTATATAAGTTTCAATGTTTTGCTGCGCAATTACAATGTTATTCATAACGGTACCAATGACGTAAATGCATCCTCGTAGTTGCCTTGGTAAAAATAATAGAGAAAGTAAAACTAATTTAATTGCCCGAATAACAAAACGTCAGTGTATTGTTCACTTTTTTATATTTGGGACATTGAAGTTAAGTGGATGCATCCTGTCGTGAAATAACCCCGAAAAAGGAGTTCGGAAAGCGACGTAAAATAATATTAAAAAAAAAAGTGGATGCATCCTCACTGGTCGACTTGGTAAAAATAATAAAAAAAAGTAAAACTAACTTAATTGCTCGAATAACAAAGCGTCACTGTATTGTTCACTTTTTTATACTTCAGACAGTGTTACACAGTTTGTGCAAAGGGTAAATAACAAACATACCAAAAAAAAAACAGAGATTTAAATAATTGGTCATAAAGTCTGCAGTGAAGCACATAAAACGGTAAATAAATTACTGTGATTAGATTTTTTGTAGTACGTGCTGTGAATGGAAGGAGCGAAAATGAAGTTCCGTCTTGGTAAACAACATGTTGCTGAGGATATGGAAAAGTGGATGCGGTACTCACGAAGTTCAGCAACGGCAACCTCGGTCCAGGCAGCAACCAGGAACAGCCCGACGATCATCATCATCCTGTTGGTACTTGAAGAGCCACGTAAACGTAATATCGCAATTACTGGGAGGAATATTGAAAATGCGTGCGATGGCCCTCCTCGCTGGGTATATATAAACTAAGACCACTTTCTCCGCGTGTATACCTCCCCACTATCCGCTAGATGGTGAATTTATCACGGTAGAATGCCTCCTTTTAACTCAGTCAGGGCCGTAGCCAGCCCACCACTTGCTACCACACATTCACAATACTCGTAGTCCATAATTCGACCCCGTTGCGCGGAACTATCGAACCGTAGGTCAGGATTTCATCCTTCCTCGAAGTTTTTCTAACGATGTGTTTACAGCGTGGACGTGGCCCGCAAACACGTTTTTTCTCGCCAAAATTATTTCTGAGCTTAACCTCTTGAACTATACAGGCTGTCCCAAAAATATGCTACTATATGAATAATATTTTCGATCTTGTCTTGAAAGTTTGTCACTTTGAAATTTCTCGAAATGCTAAACTCAAACAATTGACTTGAAAAAAGCGGGTTTCTCGGGCACTCGGAGGATTAACACCTCGAACGAATCTTTATTGCATCCACGCGTTTCTGCATTTTTAATTAGCTATTATGTCAGAGGCGAAGTAAAAGTTTCTGGCTGACCTTTGATCGGTTTTGTGCAATCTCGGTATTCTCTTTTTTGGTAGAATCAATTTTCAGAAGATCTTTAACACGAGAATTGCTGCACCTACAAAAACGAAAGACGCCAAACTTATGAACATTTCAATTGTAAAGATGCACCATAAAGATGTTCATAACAATTGTTTGCATCGATTAGAATGCGCAAGAGCCACTTTCTAATAATATGAAAAATAAACCTATGAATAAATATCTTAATTTTATCGTTAAATTAAAAAAAATAAATACATTTTGTTGTTAGCACGGATTGGAAGTATAAAAGAAGCACAGCGATGTAGCAAGTCATTGCGAAGTTACACACGTGTAATTGGACCACGCATGTGTGATCACCGACTTCTAAGAAGTACAATTACGTTACTCGAATGAAAAACACAAGTTTACTCGGAAGAACATTTAACAAGATTGGACTCGGTAAATACCTGAAAATAATTAGAAGAGCCATTTTATTCGCGTTAGGTAAGAATCGATTTATTCGATCGATTTCAATGTCTGGTTCACTCGGGTCAGCGACGATTTGTTGTTCCATCAGCCGGTGACTCGTTCGCCGTTGCTTTAATGAAGATCCTCGCGTTGTAATTTCTTCGTGACCGCTGGAATGATAATGTCGACAATGATTCGCCATTAATCTAATAGCCTTCGTGTCCTTCGCGGAAGATTCTGGCCGCCGTTTCCTGTCGAACAGTCGCGACATCTTCGAAGACGATAATGAAAACTAATCCCTGTGCGTACGTAACTCCACAGCTTCTTCGATCGCCACTTTTCAACGGAGAATTTCAGCAGGATAATTTGATTACCCTGGTCGGATGGTTTTGCAATGTTTCGACGGGGCCGCATTTGGGTCATCGACATCTGTGACCCACGCGGTATTATTGTTTCGTGGAAAGTCTCAAGCAGAAAATTGTTTGTTTACTGTACACTTGTTTACTGTACTTGGTAACAATTTTTTCCTCAATTCACAGCGTACTGTTAATGATAAATATTGCGTACAGTCATCATTAGATTGCGGATCTTTATGCAAAATAAAAATATTCTGTATCGCGATTATGGGAAGCAGGAATGTAAAAAAAATGTATTACATCCCTTAATAGTCTTTTCACATCGAAAACAGCGTAACAATATTCTAAGATTTGCAACAAACTGAAGTGAAATACAATAAAAATTTATATTTTCTCTCTGAATATATTTTTAATATTAATATAACCATTTTTAAATTCGTCTAATGTTTTATAAAACTGCTCCATATAAATTCACGAAGAAGAGGCCACGAATTAATCTGTACAGCTATTAGGTGTGCAGAAAAGTTCCTTCCCCTTTTTTTTCTATGATTAGAAGAGTTTCCAGTCGTATGCAACAATTTCAAGCAACATGGCGTGCGAGAAGCATCGTTTGCCTCGCTGCTTACTGTTCGCATTCCAGCTTAGGAAATCAGCTGTTGAAGCTACTGAAATGGTCTTTGCGGCACTGGGTGAGAACGCTGTACCTTACAGAACATGTAAAAAAGTGGTACCAAAGATTTAAAGCCGGATATTTTAATTTGGAACGGTGAGTTAGAGGAATTGCTCAACGAAAATTGACAGAAAGGCTGGGAGTCTATGATTAGAAGAGTTTCCAGTCGTATGCAACAATTTCAAGCAACATGGCGTGCGAGAAGCATCGTTTGCCTCGCTGCTTACTGTTCGCATTCCAGCTTAGGAAATCAGCTGTTGAAGCTACTGAAATGGTCTTTGCGGCACTGGGTGAGAACGCTGTACCTTACAGAACATGTAAAAAAGTGGTACCAAAGATTTAAAGCCGGATATTTTAATTTGGAACGGTGAGTTAGAGGAATTGCTCAACGAAAATTGACAGAAAGGCTGGGAGTTGCCAGACAAGTTTTTATTAGGTTTTATGTAAGAAAATCTTGAATTTGGAAAAAAGTGGAACTTATTTGCACACCTAATAATTGATCAATCATATATTATTAATATTGTACATTAGAATTTATATTATTAATATATTAATATTAATATAAATATAATATTAATATAAAATATCATTATGGAATATATTTACTTAAACTACGATCATTAAATAGAAATTAATAATTAAAAATCTGGGTACCTGTAATTCTAGTATTACGTAATACGATTACATTGAATATTGCATTGGAATGCTAACTTTTATCATGATAAGTGAACTGCGTATTCAATGCACTCATGGCAGTAATTTCAAACAAGAAATTTCTAAGATTTGAGCGTCAATACTAATTATGATTTTGCATAAAGATCCGCAGTTCTAGCGCCTAGTAATAAGTCAATGCAGTCTCCGAGTTCGTCCGCATCTGATACACTAACAACTACTTTCCCTATCACCTAACACTGTCGTTCGTGGTGCAACTCGTTGAATTTCCCAAATGCGATTATGTAAAATCCGACGGATCCCGACTGGTTCTGCAAATGGTGACGCGTGTGCTGTAAACTACACGTAACGAGTGGAAACTTGTTTTAAATCGAATATATAGTTACATATAGCCTCCTCTGTAGGTAATCGGAGCAACACGAACGCGTGCTTCGATCCGAGAATACGATCCGTAAGTTCTAACGAACACATTTGCCTCGCTCAATTAGCGGGAGAACATAAATGCGGCTCGATGGCATAAACGATGCTATTTTAAACTACATGAATCACTTAGAATTACATTTACATTGTAGAACATGTGCGATTGTAATAAACCTGTATGCTTAACTACGTAATATAAATTAATTGACTGGTTAACGACTCTCCGATGGCTATAGTATTCTCTCGATCACGTGGCCAGTGTCACCGAATCAAGACTCGTCTCCCACTCCGCCCTTCGTCACGTGACACGATGCGCGCACCTAATGGCGACACTGCTCGTGACGTAGAAGAACATAAATAGTTATGAATGAGTAAATGTATAACATGCGTTGGTTAACGTATCAACAGATAAATATTAATTTAAATAATCAGAGTATTAAATGTCTAAATGAAATTAACCCTTGGCACTCGAGTGGTGGCTCAGAGTCACTAGAAATTGCTGTACCATTATTTATAATATTGTAAATATTATTAATAGACTGCGGATCTTTATGCAGTTATGAAAAAATCGGTTGAATTTAAAAAATTTAAGAATATCGTAATGTTTCTCTTAATGTAACAAAATCGTTAAGGGATGAGATCAATTTTTATTTTGCTCCTGCTTCTCGTAATCGATGCGGAACATTTTTATTTTGCACGAAGATCCGCAGTCTCATTATTAAATATTTTGGCATCTAATCAATTACTAAACATTTAACAATTTCATATCCATAAAATGTAAAAGATCATATAGAATGGAATTATTCTAAGAAATGTTTAGTTTTCGAGTACAAGGGATTAACTTATTGAAAAATCGTTAAATACTGATTTCGCCGAGATTGTTAGCGAATTGTGTTACTGTTCGAATATCGAGTATAGGTTGAGTATATTGTTCCCTGACGAAAAATCCGGTTGCGAGCTCCCCGTTTTCAGAAGAACGTCTGTCAATTAACCGGCAGGTTTTTGTACATTCTGTAGATCATCGCATCGGCCGATTTCTCGTTGAGCGCTTTGGTCGCTAGATCATCGGCGAGCATGGCGGCGACCGCTTCTGCAGCCATCAGACCTGCGGACGAAAGTCAACGTGAACACACTGTTAAGCGAATTAATATCAAGACCGTGGGGGTGTAATGGAACGCCGCAGAAAGTGGACACTTTTACTTCGTTCGCAATCATCGATCGGCGTCGATACACCCGGTGGCCCGGCCACTTTTACTTTCCTCCTTTGTTTCCTGTTTGCGTGGAATATGCTCAGTCGTAACGCATGAAACGTTAAATTTCTCATGTGGAAACCATACCGATCGACCTGATTTTCACAGCAGTCTTTTCGAGAGCAGCGAGGAGCATGATTCGGCGTCCTCTGGAAGCTCTTTTAGATCCTAGAATCTATTGGGTTAGCAAGAAAGTAATTTCGGTATTTTAAGGTGAAATAAAACCCAATTTCGGGAACATTTTAAAGTTTTATAAGCGTGGAATTATATAGCTACCAGAAAAATGGGAAAAGAACATCGAACAAAATGGAAAATATTCGTCTGATTAAAGTTCATTGTTTGAATAGAAAAATTGGGTTTCAGTTCACCTTAAAATACCGAAATTACTTTCTTGCCCACCCAATAGATGTGTGTGAAAATTGATCATTGCAACAAGAGATCAAAAATGATTATTTTGCACATTTTTCCGGAAAGTATTTGCAACCAGCTTTAGATTTACATCTATCCAAATTTTTAGCCAATTCCAAATAATATATACCGCGCGCGCGAAAGAAATTATGTCGAATAATCACGCAATGCTAACTGGAGTCGTAGAGTTCGGCATGATTAATGTCACGAATTCATTTAAACGGCGCCAGACGAATTCCGTAGTTTATATTCGAGAACTGTTCGCGCGACTGGAGACTTCAACGCGCGGAGAGACGGGTCGAGCGTCGCTAACGGGAAAATCGGACTTCGATCGGGCTCGAATGCCGAAAGAAAGTAATTTTCGATCTGTCAGGCTCTCCCTGTAGTTTATGTAATTATGCGACACGTTGTTCGACCGTTTTTAAACGACACACGGTGCTTGAAAAGAATTGCGAAAAATTTCAATAAAAAAAACAGATCGTCTTATTAAAAATTAAGCTGCTCCTGTTTCTCATAACTATACTGCGGATTTTATGCAGTTATAATAAAAATTGGTATGTACAATTTAAAGCAGTGGACATATTTTAAAAGTTTAAGAACATCAACGTATTAATTCCAGTTTAATAAAATAATTAAAAGAAGAAAGAAATATTTATTTAGCTTCTGCGTCTTGAAATCGATGCAGACATTTTTTATTTTGCATAAACATCTGCAGTCTACTCATAACGAATATTCTCCTATTCATCTTTACCATTGAATGGTACTCTGTGTACAATAAAAAATCTGTTCTGGATGGAATAAAAATGTTTTCTCCTTTTCAAGTCGCACCGTGCATAATCGAGTCAACGGAATATCGATCCATCCGCGTCGACAGAACTTTCTGATCGACTCCCAACGCTTTCCTCGAGCTAAATCCACCTTTTCCATCGTTTTCCTTTGCCGTTTGATAATTACGGAAGAACGCCGGCACAATGACGCAACAAAAACAGACGAAAGAGTTTTACATAATGCCACGAACCGGCTGTATTGTCGCCCATTCGCATTCGGCTTGTAGACTCTCTGACTCACCGAATATATTTTTTTATTCACCAACACATTTCCCGCTTGTCGATACCAGCAAGAAACTCTGCGTGATTGATCACCGAACACTTACTTGTCTCCAACAAAATGGTAATCGAAGAATACAAGCTTCCAGCTTGACTCTTATCTTGATTAGATAAAATTAAATATACACATGTACTATTCGAATAAATGTTGGAAACAAGAGATTGAGGAATTGTCGGATGATTATTCAGCAGAATGGTAATTAAGAACTTCAACTATGAAAATAAATTATATAAAAATTTGCAGTTCTTCAGTCTAAGGCCCCAAAGTGAACAGTCCGCCGCTGAGGCTTTTTGTTCAACGATAGTAAATCTATCGGAAATTACACGGTGAAACAGCTAGTCTCTTGCGTATCGTTTTTCTGGTATCGCATGTTAGTCTTCCGGGTTCCTTTGTCCGCGATTTTGCGGTGAAAAGAAAATGGACTTACCGTGGCTGAGAATCGACTTCACCGGGCCTTTCTCGTCCATCCCCTGGAAGTCAACTTTCTGGTCCTTCGCCTTCAACTTGCTCCTGGCTGCTCGCACGATCAGCATATCTTGATCCTTAACCCTCTTCAGCTCTATGGTGAAGTCTCCCACCAGTTCACCTAAAAATAATCACATCTTGTTAATGATACTTGTTCAAATTCAAAACCTCGCCAACTGAAAGCATCGCTCACTGAAGTTTCCATTGACTCGACCGTTTCCGCTCACCAGCTCGCTGCCTACTTTACCGGTCAGCTGGTAATCGGACTTGATGCGAAGATTCGGGACACGTATTTTTAAAATGACATGCATCACGTCGTCCTGGAAATAGAAAATGTTAATCATGCTGATGGTTAATCAGGGAGGGTGATGAATAATAATCACATCAGTGGCGTTCTCTTTGTGGGCGCGTTTCTGTCGCGATCCTGGAAGGCTCTCTTCGGATTTGTTCATTCCGCCATAGTGGTAGATCAATTGCATTCCTTCCTCGAAGAATCCTTGTTTCTCCTGATAGTTCTTCGCGTATCTGCTCAAGTCTTTCAGACTCTTCCCTTCTATGGCTGCCTTGATCTCCTCGTTCCTCTTCGTGAGAGGCTCGCCGTCGCTGCAGTTGTAGCCCACCATCTTCTTCTTCTCCAGAAGGTCCTGTACAAACGTCAAAAGGTTCGATTTTTAAGTGACATTGAAAAAGATTCATTTTTCTAAATGAACTTGGCGGAAAATGGGAAAAGGAGGAAAAGGCCCCCGCTAGGGGACTTGTCAGTAAGGCTATCTAGCGGGCCCTGCCTAAAGGTGGGATCTCCTAAAGGCGGGATCTCCTAAGACGCAGCGTTTTACGATCCATACTCCATTCCTAGTAACTTCCTAGTATATGGACGCACAAGTTTGCAATCGTGACGAATGGAGCATAAGAAGCTCCAGGATCGCAAAACGCTGCGTCCAGACGCGCTTAGGAGATCTAACCCTGTACAACAAACAGATCTACAAATACATCTACAAGACGCATATTTTAAAGTTTCATCAAGGGCTCAAACAGAAAATGTTTAAAAAGTACCTTTTTCCACGTAGTTCCTATCAATAGCAATTTTTAAAAATCTTGCACAACATTTGGTAAACAATACCTTGGGAATCTCTTTGACGCCGTAGACCCTAGCGTTCTCTTTCGACTCGATCCTCCTATTCCCGAACCGCTTCATGCCACCGTTGCTGCTTCCATCGGCGTAAACGATATCAATGTAACCAGGCTGTTTCTCCAGGCGTTCTTTGTAGACTGGTTCCCTGGCAGCTGCTCCAGGAAGTATCGCCTGTCCTGTCGCTCTGCTCTCGAAGTTCTCAGATGCTGCTGTTTGGACATCTTCGTACTTGCCGCCAAAGCTCCTCTGAGATTGAACGTCCTCGTAACGTTCTTGGCCCCTTCTTCCCCCAAAGCTCTCCCTACTCTGGGACTGAACGTCCTCGTAACGTTCTTGGTCCCTTCTGCCCCCAAAGCTCTCCCTACTCTGGGACTGAACGTCCTCGTAACGTTCTTGGTCCCTTCTGCCCCCAAAGCTACTTTGAGACTGCACGTTCCCGTAACGTTCTTGGTCCCTTCTCCCCCCAAAGCTACTTTGAGACTGAACGTCCTCGTAACGTTCCGGGTCCCTTCTACCACCGAAACGTTCCCTTGCGTTGCTGAATCGACTGGCCTCCCGATAGCCAGCACTACTAGGTTCCTGCTTAGATTGATAGTTCATCCCAGTTAGTCTCGAGTTCATTCCAGAATTCAAGGCGTACACCATCTGAACGTCCGCCGGGTACTTCGGCGTGACAACCATCCGAGCGATCTCCGGTCTGGAGAGAACCCTGGCGCCCTCCATGTTGAAACCTCCGTAGTTCGACTCCTGCGATGATTTCTGCTCCTTCTGGCGTCGATCAGCCGGCTCCCTCATCTGATCGGCCTGGATCTTCATCAGGAAAGGATCGTACTGTCTCAATCTCTCGAAACGACTTTCCTGCTCGCGCGAAGCAGCCTTGAACTTGCTCTCCTGGTTCGTGGCAGAGACTATCGCCTCGAAACTTTCATTCTGAAGCTTCGGCTCCTTCATCAAAGTGTGGAACCGATATCTGATCGCATCTAGGTCTCTCAGATCGCTGTAGCTCACGTATCCAGCTTCCAACTCGCTCAAGTTCGACTTCAATCTTCCTTTAGCGATGTGGATGCTGTCCAACGTTGATTCGTTCAGCCCAGTGATCTCCACGTTCCGCAGGATGATCCTGTAGCTGGTGTCTCCTTCCGATTGGTCCACTTTGATCACTGGCACCTTCAGAGGATCCAGCTTACCTGCCTTCGCGATCCCACCTGACAACAGCTTCGACCAGAGGTCCTGGGACATCGCCAACAGCGAGCCCTGGCCATTCGTCGATGTCGTTAGACATAGTGATAAGAGTATGATACCTACAATCTTCGACATCTCTCGCTGATCTTTCGCAAGTGATAACCTCGTAGCTTTTCGATCGGTTCCTCGAACTCAGAGCCTCGCCACAAGATTCATTCTACAGCTCTGATCTCCAAGATGTAGATCGGCTTCAGCACCAGCAGAATCACAATGGTCGTCACAATCAGGATCAACAGGAAACAGAATAGGGCCACGCACATCAACACTCTTCTTTTCAAGCGAACAGTTTGCTCCTCCGCCAGGGTATCAGTCCATTATCAGAAGATCGACGATGATTCTTGTAATCAAGATTGTTTGCGGACCTCCGTGCAACGGTGTGGCATTCTCGAGTGCAAGTGGACGATGCGTCCGCTCGAGGTTTTTATACGATCGTGGAAGGGCATCTGATCTGGGCCATGGACCAGTCATTCTTGACACATGTTAACTAGGCGATCTTTCTAGGTGGACATCGTTCTTCCTTTTCTCGTGGTCGCACTCATCGCTCCCCTAAGTCCTGCTCCCGTTCAGCTATTATAGAGGGCAAGGTCCTTCCCCGACCTTAAGTGGAAAAACTCCATCCGTTCGTCGCCCAAAGCTGCGATCCGAACGGCGTCATGGTGGTCTCGGTTACGTAATCACGTGGTCTTAAATGTACATCGTTGTCACCGCGGTATGCCTGATTACCAGATTTAAATGCACGACAGATTCCCGCGCCGATAAGCTCGATGGGCGTGTACCATTAAACAGGAACGCTGCTAATGAAAACTCGCAAATATTGAACGTTTGTTAAAACCTCGCCCTACGATTTATTTTACGGTTTCAGTGAATGTTTTTGTAGTTCGTGATTCCCTAAAAAAGGAGAAAATTTACAATGTCCACATGTTCTCCGTAGGTGATTAAAAAAGGGTGCTTCCATTTAAAGAAATGAAAAGAAGAAGAAAATCACATAAAAACAAAAATATTTTTGGTATCATGTGAGCCCCACTGAACCATTCAACTTTGTCTTTCAGACATTTGACGTATCTTTAAAAACAACAAAGATATTTGAAGTGGCAACGTTAGGTGACTCACACTGTATACGAAGGGGAAACATCAATTTTATTTTTTAGAATAAAGTAATACTAGGTGCTTCATGCTATTTTTATTTTCATTAATTGATTGTGTGCGATAAAATTGATTGTTTCAATGCAAAATTGTCAACTCTAATAGTTCGTTCATTTGGAGTATACTTGAGAAGATATTTCGAGTAAAAAAAGATTGAGAAAAAAAAATTATTCTAGTGTAAAAATGTTTTTTATACCACGACAACTGAACCGAAAAATATTTATTGAACGTAGTTTCTGTATATCGTTGAACTGTCCTTGGCGTAGAGGAATTTATTCTGACAATGACAGTAATCGTTGAAATTGAATTAATCAGTATCTTTTATAACTACTGTTGACCACATTAACATAAGTATAGGGAGCGTAATAATGTTTGCGCGAAGCAATTCGCGTGACCCGAAAAAGGAAGTGAATGACATTAGAAATGACAGTGTCAGCATATTGTCGATCGATGGCACGTTCTCAATTCTCGATGGCACGCGATCCCGAATTATTTTGTGATCGAACCTCGTCGCGGTAACAATGCGAATCTACGAGTGCTTGACAATATTCTTTGCGACTAGTTACCTGTGCAATGGCTTGCCGCTTCTGGAAATTCGTAAGTGGTGCACTTTTTCAACAAATTATATTATAGTGAGCCTTTTGTGAAATAATTAATTTTTAACAATTTTATCGCCTAACAACGAGATATCGTTGTTGTGAAATGTTTGAAGTCGGTTTACGTTTTCAAAAGTATTTTTGATAAACATATTCACGTTGAAATGGATTAAATATGTTTTTCTTCCAAATCCTAGCGCCATTTCTGAAAATATGTCACCGAAGTGATCCGAACATAAACGATTGCGTGAAACAAAGCATCAATTTGTTGAAACCGTATTTGAAAGATGGTATCGAGGCTCTCCGAATACCTCCCTGTGAACCATTACGTTTATCAGAGATAGAAATCAATCAATCGTCCGGACCAATTTACGTCCACGCGAAATATACGAACATTTCCATCTTCGAGGGCACCAATATTACACCGAAAAGCGTCAAGTACGTTCATTTTTTATATAAATTAAATAAAACACTTTTATAATTTTTAATTCTCTTTCGTGAAACTTTTACGACAGTGTTTGTCTCGTTTTTCTAATTAAAATGACTCCAAACACGATACAGTTACGATTACAATTACTCGCGCGACAAGCGAGGTGAAAAATTCGTGTACCTCTGCCGTAACTGTGAAGTCCGAAACTTGAAGCTACACGAGTAATTATGATCATAATTATATCGTGTTTGGTATAAATTTAATCAGAAAAAAGAGACCAGTTTGCTTGTGTATGTTTAAAGAATTTCTTTTTTTCACCAGGGTTGATTTGGATAAAAATCGAATGAGAATGAAGTTCCACATTCCGCGACTCAGTATGATCGCGAATTATAATCTGAACGGCAGGATAATGATGCTACCGATCACCGGGAACGGCGTGGGGCATGGCAACTTCACGGACATTGACGCCATCATTACTCTCCAGATGGAACGTTACCGGGACCAGGAGACAGGGCTGATTCATCAACGAGTCGGCGACATTTACGTGGACTTCGAAATGGATCATGCGTCCATGCACTTGGATAATTTGTTCGACGGTGACGAGACGCTTTCCGGAGCCATGAATCTTTTCCTGAACGAGAACTGGAGAACCGTGGTCGCGGAGGTCAAGCCGAAACTCGAGGAGAAAATCGGCGAGCTGATCAAAGAATTCACGAACACCATTTTCTCAGAGTTTCCTGAAGACGTGTTGCTGCCACCCTGAAAACAAGTTTGTAAATGATTCACAAGTAGACTCCGGATTTTATGCGTTAATCGGAAAAGTGAGTGTTTTTATTAGTGAAAAATATAAATTTATATTTAGCACAAACTTTTTATTTCGCGTAAGTATCCGGAGTCTATCCACAAGTATTAAAAGTTATTCGTAGAGTATGTATTTTAGAGTACAACATAATTTTACGAGGTGTAAAAACGTTAGCATATACTTAATGAATATGTAAGGTGTATATTTCTTTTGTATTATTTTTCTTGTAAGAATAAAGTCAGTCGAATGAAATTCGAATCTGTTGAAAATTCTTCACGGTTTCACAATTTGTTTCTGAATAATGCAATAGAAATGGTCATTTTTCGTAACGTTAAATATCCAACGTATTAGACGCTTGTTTCTAAATAAGCAGGCTTTGTAACTGCTGGTGCAGGTAATTTTATAGAATTAGTTGCACAAACGAGCACTCCTCGAAGCAGCTAACCACGCTGCGAGGCGTGCAAGTCGGGAAACCGATCTATAGGCGCAGCTTAATGTCCTTGAACGATTATTCTGCTTGAAGACACACCGATAATTATTCACTTTGAGAAACGATGGACATCAGTGTTTAATCTCTCTGCAAATAATGTCCACAAATTGCTTCGTGCTACTGAATCCAGTTATTTATTAATTCAATGTTTAAATGTAAACATTGAATGTACTATTTTCAACTTAGTAAAGTCACAGTAAAAAAAGAATCAACTTTTTAGGTCTGGGCGAAACGCACAGAATTTTTATTTTTTAGTCTAACTTAGTTGCACTTTTATTTACTTAGTTACGATGTAAACTTCTTCTGCATTGCCTTTCGACTGCTTTATCATGCAAAGATGGCGTGACAAAGAAATCGGCCTGCGTTACCAACAGAAACAGAACTGAAATTGTTCTCCTCTCATTCGTAAATAATTAGAAGAATTGTTAGTTTAAAAAATATTAACGTAAACTGACTAGACTCCGGATTTTATGGATTATGGAGAAAAATGGGTAGGTGCGATTGAAACAGTGGGAAGATTAACCAAATAATTAAACTATATACACTGTCGAAACGTGTTGTGCAAATGCAAGTACGAATGCTCGGTGGATTTGAATTGCAGATGGTAGGATTAGTTGAAACCGAAGCAATAATCTGCTATTATTTGCCGAGATGAGCGCCGGGTAATCCCGCAGTATCTTTTACTGGCGAAGTAATGACGATCTTGTGAAAGAGACGGCGCAGAAATGTTAGCGAACTGCGATGAGAAATTGAAAGGGTTCTTGCGGCAACTTTGGATATTACGCGCAATGATATACAACCGACAGCTTGAGCCTGTAAACAGATAAAGTAGCTCCTAGCAGCGGTGCACAAAGTCGTTAGCGTGTTAAACAATTTAGAACACCTATAAAAATTATCACTGCTCATTAGATTATTTAACTTCGACCGTATTACGCAAAGATAATGAAAAACTTTCTCTATCACAATGCCGGCTTCCGCGTGTTCCGAATAATACGTCGAAATACAACTCAGCGTTATTTTCAACGCAAAAATTAGTAATTATCAGACTGCGGATCTTTGTGCGAAATAAAAATTCAATTCATCCCTTAATCGTCTTTTTAACCGACTTCGAGAAAGGAGGAGGTTACTCAATTCGATCTGTATGTGCCTTTTTTTATTTTTTCGTTTCAATTTTGCGCCGCCTCCAAAAAGATTGTTTATACTTAAGTTCGTGTGTATTCACATAAATTAGATGGAAATTATTTCATACTTTTTATTGCATTTTTTAAGTGCGTTTTTTCGAAGTCGGTTTAATTTTTTTTATGAAATTTTTTTATTTCACACTTTTTCTTGTGTTACTATTTGTTAAGAATGTTTTGTGTTTCCTGCGACATTTTTTCGCAAGTTAATTAGTTTATTCATTGACAGTGCGCCTGTACACTGGCAACCAGCCTTCAAGCGCTGCAATTTCCGACCGTCGCGTCGTGCTCGATAATAGCACTAAAAATTCATGATATTTTTCTGTAAATACTGATTATTATTATCCTATAATTTTTGGCTTCTTTTGTTCCTATAATTTAGCAATTTCGTAGAACCAATAAGCCAGGCCCAGTGGGTTTATTTTGAAGACTGGCGTCTAAAGATAACTTTATCGGCATTAATATTCGTCAATTCTGTGTCACGATTTTCTGTTGGCTGCATAGCTGGTCATGAATACATAATGCGGCATTGTCTTTTTGAATTGAACCTTGATGACGCTCGTGCAATGAATACATGACAAATTACTCGGAAATAAGCAGTGAAGGAAGGCGCTTTTTGCAACGCTCCATCGACTAAAATGGATGCGTTCACAGCAATTATGTAGTATGCAATTCTTTGGATACAAGTATAGTCAGATTTTTACACTATACATGTAATTTCAAACTATACTTTACTTGTATTTGTGATTTATATCTTACTAATGTCAGTGCGAAATGTGTAAACTTATGCAATCGAGGATGGCGTATTTTGACGTAGATTTGGGTGCAACCTCGGCAAATGTTCTGATTCTTATAAGTTGTTTGGACACCTTGAAATTCTTGCTCACTTTACACAGTTTGGAGAAATTTTAGGAGTTCGTGTCACGCTTGCCCAATTTATTGCTCGTTCTGTCGACACTCGAGGACTTTATGACGCGAGCAAGTAGATTTTCTTTATCTCTATGACTTTCTAACTTGCTCCCCTTAAAAATTAGGCAATCCGCAAAGAGATACACAGACCGTTTAGCGCAATTAATCCACCGATCGTTCTTTGTGTTCCTGAAAAAGTGCAATTACGCATATTCAAGGTGCAAGTTTATAAAATACTTTCTTACGAAAGAAATTGCGTGCACGAATATACATAATATGTTTTGTAGCCCGCCGAATGTTGCTTAAATGATCCTGATTAAATGCGTACAGCTTTCACGTAACGAAATATCTGTGTCAATTATTATGCAATGAATATAACATATATCCAATATTACAATAAATAATGAATCTCCTTAATACGACCTAATTTAATTGCAGATTCAATTTCTATCTTGCGATATGAACACTTCATCCACCGAAAGTCTATTAACAGAATTTTCAGTAATTGTTCTGCGTGAGAAGTTTTTTTTTATTCAAAATGATTAGAGAAACCAATTCTTTCTCCTTAGTCACCGCGACGCTGGTTATGTCAGCGAGTGAATCATCGCGAGTGATTCCCAAAAATCATGTTCCCATTACCACCATAAAAAAGAAGAAAAAATCGTCGGTGTTCAAAGCGCGGGCTTCACCGGGAGGAAAATAGAAAGAGGCAGAGAGCCGGGCAGAAGTTCCGCGGGTAGGGGAACCCTCGCATATAAGACAGAATATGAAGGGGGCCCGTGTTTAGTTTACGAGAGCCGAGCCGCCTAGCCGCCACCTGACACCCTTCTCCACTACCAAAATTCTTGAATGATCGAATGTGCTTCCTGACAATGTAAACAAAAGACAATGTAAGAACGGGAGAAAGTGCACGAGTCGAAAAATCATTGGTGAAAATTGTCCTGACTAACTGACAGACAACCGGTACAGTGTGCTTGAAGATCATCGTCGAGGACCAAGGATCAAAACACTAGGATAACAGTTAGACTAGGGGCTGACTTAGGAGACGTCGAGAGATAATTGAACTGTGGAACCCTCGGGAATGAGACCCTCCAGAATGCGTCGGGGATTGGTTAGTGCGTGGCTGGTGGTGTTCTCGGGCGCGCTGGTGTCTAGTCAGAAGAATCCCGATAGCGGTCCTGCACTGAACGAGCCGGACTTCGAGACCCGTAAGCTTCCGTGTCTTTATTAATCCTAGTCCTCCTCCGGTGCACGTGGACGATCGGGAGTCGCTGTGTCGATGTGACGTCATTTAATTAGCTCAGTTCGAAAAAGAGTGGGAACCACAGATCCCTATTTCACGTGTACAGAAATACACGTGGTACGTGAACCGTGCAGTACTAATTTAACGCTAACTGTACCGAGTACAAAATGTGATACATTGTTTCGTGAAAGTTACAAGACTGAACCTATTTAGATTTCTCACAATTTTGATAAGAATTCAGATCTTTATAATTTCTATAATTGAAAAATAAAAAATATGAAACCGCCATTTGACAGTAGACTCTCGTTTCCAGGATTGCAAGGGTGCGGGATGCGCCTTCTCATTTCTCGATAATGCAAAGATGGGGTCGTTTACTAGTCGAAAGCGCTAGATAGAAGATCAATCTAGGCTAAAAGTTCTATTTTTACGTTTACATTTCACGTACCACGTGTACACGTGTATTTTAGCACAGGTTCGACACCTCTGGTGAGAAAATCTCTAGTGAGAACTCGAAGAAGACCTTTGGGAACTTGGGGGTTGCGCAATCGCGAAAATCAGTTGGTTCTCGCGAAGCCCGATCAGCCCGAACTCCCGGTCACGTGACCCAGACAGTTTCCCGAGAAGGTTGTCCGAGACCGTTCGCAAGCGTGATGCGCGGCGCTGTAACGCAGGGGCTACGTAACAGGTGCACAATGAAGGCGGCTACTAGCGAGCGATTATTCCTCGCGTATTTTCCTTTTACGATCATTGAGCGTATCTGCCTTTCTCTTTCCGCGTGGAGGGTAATTGCGGGGAACGATTATGTCGCGGAAGCGTGTTCTCTCGCTCGACTCTATCCGATTTCGTTTGTCAGACCCGACCGGGCCCGGTCACACCCCTTCGACACGTCCCTCTTCCCTTGACCTAACTCGATCTTTCGATCAGTGCACTGTGGGCAGGATAATTCGAAAGAATTCGCGGCAACACGACGACTACGACGATTGTTTACCTCGGACTCTTGTCAACGGAATGACATCCTTTTTTGTACTCTGAGATTGGTACTTTCTCTAGAACACGTGCGTCGCGCGGCCGGATTTTCTCCTCGCAATGCGGCACAACACCGGGAAGCTGATTTTTCTCGCTCTGCGCGGTCGGTCGAGACCAATGCCGGCCGAAGAATTTTCAATTTTTCATTGATTTTCATGGATTTCATTCCAGAAGAACTTTTTAGTCGGATCGAGGATACCATTTTTCAGGGTTTAGGACGGTGTTTAGTGGCTACGAGATCAGCAACGACGGGGACATTTATTTTATTGCTGACCACGTTGAAAATTGTTCCCTCTTCAAAGCTGTGCTTCACGAAAAATTTCTACTAAGGGATCCATTACTTAAAATTGAATGCGATGGACCTTCTAGACTGAGGATCTTCAAGAAAGTATTCATACCCCCAAAGATGTGCAATTTTAGTCCAGTTTTGTTTGCTTTGAATTCTTCAATCAGCTAAGCAACTTTTCCGTCGAAATTGCGCTCAATTTCAAATGATAAATTACGTAGTTTTTACGTGTTTCGAAAGAAAGCAAAATCTTTTTAACCTTTAGACGGCCATTTCTAGGTAACTTAAATTTTGTATGAAAAATTTCTCACTGTCGAATTCAATTTACTTTGATCCGAGTCTCTTACGCCGCGGAGTAAAAATTGCAACTTCTTAATCGTTTCTAAAACAATTTAGTTGAACGCAAAGTACTGTTACGCAAAATTGGCAACTCCATCTCTGCCGCCTAAAGGTTAAATTCCCCTCATGTTTGACCTATGAATTTCTTCGGGGCGAGCCGCGATAATTCTGGGTAGGGCGATTATTTAGCAATTGGAAAGACTGGAAAAGGGTCAGTGTGCCGCGATATCAAAATATGACACCGTCTACGCAACTCGTGCCAGATAACGCAACGTAGACGGTCAGTTTCGACAAAAGTCGCGGTTGGAATTCCGTGATCGTACGTAGGCACAATGGCCGGCCGACTTGTCCGGGCCAGTTAGCTAAAACGGCGAGCGAGACGCGAACTATTATATTATGCGAGACTACGTTGGTCACTGTACAACATAATGGTACCGGGCATGGCGTAACGGCTCTCGATGGCGTGGCGAAGGTTATGTCAGAGATTGCATAACGGCCGAGGATCGACGGCAATCGGTCGGAGAAAGTACCACGGGCTAGAAGCCGGTCTTACGACGCGTATCCTCGTCCCACGACACGCTCGTCCTCGTCTGTTTGCCTCGAATCCTCGAGTGTTTCGAGTGAAAGCGTCATCGTAATCGTCCGGTGCATCAGACGGTCCAGATTCCTAGGATGAACAGAATAGCATCGCAGAATGCGTTGATTTGTTGCACGCGATATGTCCGATTTTTCACGAATTTTCCAAACTGTTGTTTTAGACTGCGCAACGTCGAAAATATACACTCCCTTCCATAAACCGCTGGACACTTATTCAAATTTGTGCTTACTAAGTTTTCCTGTATCTTCTAAATTTTAATTCATATTTTCTAATTTTTAATAATTAAGTGCCACTATTTCTCGATCTCTTTTTGCCAACATTTATTCAGATATACATGTATAGATTTAATTTTGCATTCAAATAATCAAAATAGAGTGCTTTGAAATCTTATTGACGACAAGTAAGAGTGTGTGTTTGAAATAACTATTTCTATATGCAATCACCAGACTGCGGAGCTTCACGCAAAATAAAAAATGTTCGCATTGATTGCAAGATCATTTCAATAATTTCCTTGAGCTGAAACTAATATGTCCACTGCTTGAAATTGTACCTAGCTATTTTTCTCGTAAATACATAAAATCCGCAAGTTAGTAATTGCTACTTCAAAATTCTGAACGAATCAAAATATTCATTTCAAAAATCTATTTTCTACAGCTCTGCTTGTCACAACACAGTACTTACGATATAATAGCAGCGTGTTGCTCCGACCGTAAAATGTTTTCTCCATAAACGTCCAATCAGAATGTACCCCTCCGGAAAAATGACAGACGCTAAACATTGTTGGGAAAAAAATCATCGTAGGTTTCCACATAATTCGTTCGAGCGGATAACAAGGCACGCGAACATTAGATACTTTTCACTGATAGAATGATTGGTATCGTTCCTACGAGTATATTATAACTGTCCCAACACTTTCTTGCGAAGTCTGTGAGACACAGTTTAAATGTTTTCGAAACATTCTGGTAGAACAGTCACGATCTCGATGGAAAAACCGTGGTTGGCTTGAAAAATAAGCGGTTGAGGTTCAATAGCGGAGGTACAGCGAGTAATTTTGACACTGGCGTGATCGGGTTCTTACCAGTTTGGTCGCTTTCCTCCATTCTCAAGTGTGGCCGGATTGTCGCTCTTGCAAAATACTGCTGAATATTGCGAAGAACGGTTTCCCCATCTACGGGCAAATAAGTGACACGCACTGTCACTTAATTTCAGCCTGTGATCAGGCTCGGTAACGCATGTATCCCGTAACGCACATGTCGCTACACGCGTCGAGGTCTCCAGTTAATGCTCCCGGACCACTCCGATCCTTTCCGAACCGATACGCCGAACTCTTCCCTCCTGAAATTACATTTGAAACAATAAAAACGTTAGACCAATTTAAAAATACTGTCATATTATTCTCAGCTCATTAAACACATTAACTGCTTGCCGTAGCTTTTCATGTCGTAGAAGGGAAAGCTACATTTATTTGAATGCTTAAATATTGATTAAAAACGAATCAAATTTTATTCATCTAAAATGAAGCGCCTAAGATTCATTTAAAAACGCCCTTTAAGGACCAGATAGTTCTCGATAATGCAAAGGCGGGGGTTTTCAGCAATCGAAAGCGCCAGATAAAACATCAATCCAGGCCGCAGTCACCCCCAAACTTCCTATTTTTACGTTTACGAGACGTAATTTGCATTATTCGGCAGCGTAATTTATACTATTCCGAAGCATAAAGCTGCGCGTGTGCCGAATAATGCAAATTACGCCTCGTAAACGTAAAAATAGGACTTTATCTAGCGCTTTTCATTACTGAAAAGCCCCATCTTCGCATCGCTACCCCTTCAAAACGGTATTCTTTTCCAAGAATAAAATTTTTCAAAAACTTTCTTGCGCACCATTCAGTGAACCAATAAGTCTCCATGCTGAAAAAAAGTCGAAGAAATGATTTGAGGAAAATGTTACGAGCCGCTCGGTGTAATTTCTTTTCTAGCGTTGGGTAACGGTCGGATCCTAATTATTCGGCAGCTAATTTATTCGGTTAGGTGTCCAGAAAATTGGACTGCGAAGGTATCGGAAGTGAGAGTACAGTTGCGTAAACCTGGAGGAAGTAGGAAGACTCGGTAATCCGTCAGGATAACAAAGTCACGACTGCGTGACTTCGCGTGAACTTAATATTTCACAGATCTACTGCGTTATCGTGTCGAATTGTTTACGGGCGGTTTCATTCATTAGATCTCTATCTTTCACAGCCGAGTACATAATACCGTGTAGTAGATCGGACCCGAAGATAGAAGCCTGCTTCCAGGAGACGTTGAATCACCTTCAACCGTACTTGCTGAAAGGTGAGATACTATTTCATGCTATTTAATATTCGATTAATACGTTACTCCCCTCGGTAATATGTCTCTTCAGGTATTCCGGACTTGGATCTGCCGCCGATCGAACCGCTGATCATTCCGGAACTCGGAATGGAAAATGGACAGGGCGCGGTACGCATCCGTGCCCTCTTCTCTAACATCACTGTGATAGGGGCTGGAAATTATTCTATCACGAAGACGCGGCTCGACGTCAACACGTACAGGCTCGACCTACATCTCGGCTTCCCGAAGATCGAACTGCAAGGCCGCTACGAGGTGGTTGGAAACGTGCTTCTCTTCCCAATTCAGAGCCACGGCGACTTCTGGGCGCTCTTTGGTGAGCTATTGCTGCTAATGTTGGTCTTCTTTCGATATAAGACGACGATGTGTCCTTTGAAATAAGAAAATCGCAGCCCCGCATCTATTCATATTGACAGGGGTGATTCCTGAGGCGATTTGAAGTAACTTTTCCCTTTGCGAAAATGTTCTCCGCGGCTCCGTTAAGGAATTATTAACGAAAAACACGGACCAATCGGAGCACGGCTGCGACAGGCCCCGCCGAGCGTGGCGTTGGCATTGGCCGAACCGGGGTCCGCTGCGTGGGCCCTTCACAACCGCGCGCCTATTGGTCCGTGTTTTTCGTGGATAACTCCCGAACGAAGCCGCGGAGAGGATTTCTGCAAAGAGAAAAGTGACTTGAAATGACTTCAGGAATCAGCTCAAGGGATTACAACACTTTTGATATATTACTCGTTGTTTCCAGGCGACGTACAAGCCATTGCCCGTGTCCAGGGCGCCGAGGAGATCCGGGACGGTGTCCGATACTTGAAGGTAGCGCGGATGTTGGTGGACTTCAGCTTGGGTCGTGCCCGGTTCCGCGTAGTCGATCAGCTGAACGGCGACAACGTGATCGGCCAAGCGATGAATCAGTTTCTCAACCAGAACGCGAAGGAGATCATCGAAGAAATGAGACCGGCCGCAAGCGCGAGCATCGCGAAACACTTCAAGGACTTCCTCGGCAAGGCCTTGACCAAAGTACCGCTGAAAGTTTGGCTCCACGACACGTAGTTTCGCCGGCACGGCCATTCCAAAGACGAGAAATCAGAAATTCTGTCGCCTCGAGGGATTCCACGCTGATGACCCCCTTCCCACAAAAATCCTCTACAATATGTGGCACGATCCTCAATTCGGAGGCCTCGCGCGTTCTGAAATCGCGGCGACCATGTGCTGCTTGAGTACTTCGACGGACTAACAAATCTGCGAATTTCTTACGTGCTTGAATTTACATTTTACGCTCGTCGGTTATGCTAAGTGTTACGAGTACTTGAGCGCACCTAATTAGAATTATTAGTGACAATTACAGTACTGATAGCATCATCGGTGCGCTAGAACCACGATCGCGAACGATTATTATTTATTAGTCCCTTTATTGGGCTCATTGTTTTCCGGCTCGATTTTTATTAGACTGCGGATTTTTATGCAATTTTCCAGATCGTTCAAACTAAACTGAAAATATTTTTTGAGAAACGTTTGGGTGTGTTTAATTTTGCACAAATACACGAATACGTGAAAATACGCAGCCAAGATTTTTCCACGTTTCTCTCGTTCAATTTTATCCGCGATTCCATTGTGTTCTAGCGATCGAGGTTTCATTGCACTACTTTTGTATTGCTTCTGAAGTTAAACTGAAAGCACAGTTCGGTGTAGTATTAATTTTATTGAGCAGTGATCTCTTATCTAATATCGATTGCGCGTTACACATCTACTTTCACGGGTTCGTTGCAATTAAAGTGGAAGTCGTTTATTGAAGATCAATACCCAAAACGAAGTGGCTCTTCGAACGTACAAATTGTTCGAAAGGTAAATTGTAGAGTTTAGTGGATAAACATCTGGCGAATATATAATAAAAATTTTAATTTGCTCAAAAATGTCACCTAACAATCCACTCTAAGTTGTTCAATCGAGAGTAGGCCCGAACCTTTAAATCTTATTATTTATATAAAAATTACTGCAGCATTATTCAGATGTAATTAGCGATTACGTTACTGTACAATGCTCTCTCAACGCACACGTACCGGTGATTCTCAATCATGTACGCTTCCACACACAGGCTTACGAGCTTCTGCAATTAAAATGTTGAGAATCGCTGTCCCTGCGCTTGCATACTATTCGCTTTGTAAATATAGTCTTTGTAAAATACAGTTTCAAATCTCGAAGGTGCGTTATCTTTTCCCAACTGCCCCGATGCGTCACCGTAAGTGCCAAGGGAGGAAAAATGTAATTTATGGAAAGTCGAGCGCCGAAGGTTCCAGATAACATCTCCTGTCTAGCTCAAGAATTTCTATTTACCGAGGTACGATTACTCAGCCACACAGTAGCAGATTAACTCTAGACTGGAAATATACTGGAAATTTTAGATAAATTGTTGAATAATATACAGACTATTATTATTCGTTGCGTATCAATTACGTTTAGTTCTCTTAAAAAATGCATCTTGCTGTTCTTCACAAGAAAATGTTAACCCACTTGTGTGAAAAGTAATTCGTTTAAGAGATACGAGAGGTTCAAGAGAGTTATTAACTTCTCGTGTCTCTTAATTAAATGATTTCATCTACTTCATTTACCTTGTTGACAACTTTCCCAATAAGGGAGTCAGCTGTTTCGTAAGCGTCTCAGTGGTCGGTAAGTACGGAAACTGCGAGAAAAATGTTCAAAAAATACAAATTAAGAATTGTTGAGTAATATGATCTCCACCTACGAGTATCATATACGCGAGCAAAAAACTGAATTTTGAGCGTGGCCAAATTCGACGAAACGAGAAACGAAACGTCGAAATCGCGCAACATTGTCCGATAATGAATTAGAACCGTGGTAGAGAACTGTATCTGTCGACCTCCGACCTCTTCGTCTCTCTCCCTCTGTCGAAGCTGTGTCCCTTCAGCTTCAGCCCAGCCAGCCAGCCAGACAGCTAACTTATGTCAGATCTTACACAGCCGAGACGCACGTCGAAACAAGAGTCTCGTCACTCGACAACGGCAGATCGGGGGACAGTGTCGCTTTGACGCGTACGTTATTCACGATAGCAGTGATAAGTGGACCAGAGAAGACGAAGAAGAAGTCGTCGGACGCCAGTCGGTTCTGAATGTAACGCGGAACCACGACGCACAGAGGGTTGTTGAACAGTGACGGGGAGCAATCAGTGCTCTAGCTAATTGCCAGGACCATGATGGCTAAATTCACCAAGAGGCAATGGCTCACGCTAATCGTTATTAGCCTCGCCGACTTCGCCAACGCTATTTGCGTCTCGCTGCAGGCGCCGTTCTACCCCCAAGAGGTGAGTTACCTTCTCTTCCACTCTTTGACACTCAACAACAACAATAGGCTCGTGGGGAACGTAGTGCCAGTAGTTCAGAAATATTTCCGTATTTTATCTGAAACTATTTAAAATTTCTCCCCAACCCTGTTAAAGAATTACAAAATTTAATACAATAGAAAAATTGAATACTCTATAATTGATCTTCTCTAACTGACCTTCTCCGAGTCTCTGACACTCAACAACAACAATAGGCTGGTGGGAAAATTTCTTCCCTACCCTGTTAAAGAATTACAAAATTTACTACAATAGAAAAATTGGATACTCTATAATTGATCTATAATTGACCTCCTCTCACAGTCTCTGACACTCGACAACAACAATAGGCTAGTGGGAAAATTTCTTTCTAACCCTCTTAAAGAATTACAAAATTTACTCTACAATAGAAAAATTAAATACTCTTTAATTGATGAAATAAATTAATTAATTCGACACATTGACTTGTACATCATCGAAACCGAAGTGATTGTTTTGTGAACTGCAACAACGCCTATAAATTGTAACTAAGGTCACCGAGCTGCCAGTGTTTACTCATTTATCTCTCGTAGGCTCGACTACGATTATTCCTTGCATATTTATCTCCCCCGAAGTAGAATTGTTCTACTTGGCTACTAATAGGTCAATAGGCCTACAATAAGTAGATATACTGCATTAACGTAGATTGTTGAGAAACGTAAAGTCCTCTTTAAATGAAATCCCTAGTCTAGTAACATGTGAAGCTAGATTATAATCAATAATCTCTTAGAAATTCCGAGAAAAAAGTGTGAATGGAAAGTCGTAAAAAAGCAAGTGAAAAAGTTCTACAGACATTTAAATGTTTCTTATTTAACGATTGCTTATCGACAAGGGGTTAAACATGGCCGCTGCAGTGTAAGTTATCAGTTCGTGTGGTTCATTAAGAAGTACGAGTACATGTGACCGAATGGTGCGAGGCTTGTGACAGCAAAATATATTCAGGGAATACGCAAAAGCGTAATCTTAACGTTCCTGATTTTGTTATGTTTATAAACGCTTATCGCCGAAATTATTAAATATTCCATGTGTAAACAAAATATATTCAAATATTTGGTAATATCTGGCAATTCTCTGTTGAAAATTTCGTTAACTCGTTGAAGTGTAGACGTTTATACGTGTAGCTCTGCTATAACAAATTATTGTCGAATTGGCTTAATCGCTAATTACGTCTAAACAATTTAATGAAGCCTCTCGAACGGTTAAATGTTGTTTACTGTGCAAAACGGAACAGAAGAGTTGCTGATTATATGAATGTTCGTTCCAGCGTTTCAGCGCTTGTTATTTCAGTGCACATGTGGCAATCTTAATTAACTACCATAGCTGGACCGATTTTATAAATACAGCGGACGCTTATCTCGTAAAACATTGACATTAATATAGTGCAACAAACCTTCGTCCCAATGACACTTCGGTTGTTATTCGACTTATACGGCTGTGCTGTTATTATTGTCAAAATGGCCGGTTCTAATACACCCTAGTCACCCGATTGTGTTTTTCATTTACGATTACCGAGATTCTCTGGGTACAAAATTGCAAAAGGACCGGCTGAAAATTTACACAGATACATTTTTGTTGTTTCCATGTGGAATTTCAAGATGATGTAAAAAAATGATGTAAATTCGAAGACCATAACAGAATAATTATCTAACTGACCAATCGTGTAAAGGTCAACGTTCGTTCGAGAAATCGTTTGATAACGTACAATGTAGACTGCTTAATCGAACAAATTGAAATGTTTGGAATTATCGTACGCACACAAATTAACATTGTTTGGAGTTATCGTGCGCGTGCAGTATCGTCAGGATTCATGACAGATCGATTATCAATGTTTAACTTTCCTTTGAATGAAACTTTTCCTCGACGAGAAGTCCTCAACGAAAAGTCTCTAATTGAAACACAGCAAATAATGTACATGTTGATATATTTCAGATATTTTTAATGACACTTCTACAATGACTAAGTAAGATGTTTCTTAAAAGGCCTGATGCAATTCGCGTCGATTGTTTCCTAATTTAAGCTTCCGCGTTAGCAGTTGATCTACATGAGCTTTATGGGTTCAAAAATATGTCAAAAGAAAATAAAAACAATTTATATAAATGTTTACAGTGACTCGGATTAATATACCGGCTAGTCTTAGTATTCTTTAAAAAAGACAATAACTTTTTTAATATTGTACTATACGATTTGAACTTTTTTGGAAGACTAGAGCAATTACTTTACTACAAAAATTGCAATTGGTCGGAATTGTATAAAAAATACTAAAAGTTGCATTTTACAACTTTTTATAAAATGAATACTTTTCAAATATAATCATTGAAACATTATTGCTTTTAAGTAGTAATTAACCCATGAAATGAAACTTGGTTATTGAAATTGACTCGGGTTCGTGAGCATATATTGAACTTGATCCCATCCCTAGTCAATACATGTGTAGGGTGACTTGTTGAAATAGGTAAACTTTAGCTACAGCCATTAGTCAAACGTCTTCATCCCCTTTTCGCTCATTCTTCTCCTTCCCCTCGCAGATTAGGTATCTAAGCAATTAGCAAACCATTGACTAATCCTGATGGACCGGAGATATTGTAAATCGGTTATTTCAAATTCTCTTTCAATGATTCACGAGACAAGCTATCAGTGATTCATGCGGTTGCATTTTGAACGCATTCACAACTAAAATTATGTAATACGGTTGTCATTACGATTGTATTAATTTCTATGTTTTTGATAACAAACGACGGTTGGTACTATGAAGAATTAATTGTACTATGAACGAACTCGATCGCACGTACACGTGTTTACGCACACTTATTGCAGCATATCATAATTGGTCTAATCCCGACAAGACCGCATATAATTACTTATAATAAACTATAATCTGCCGAGACAGAACAACAACATCCGATTAGTCAGCAGCTTTTCGAGATTTCTTAATCTCGAAGAAATTTGTGCTACAACAAAATTAGTCTAAAAATATCTGCTAGCCGTTTTTAATCGGCTGATTGACATTTAATGAGGCGCGCAACGGCTTTTTTTTCCTAATGTTAACGCAATGTTCAATCCGAGACAAAAAATGTCATTTTATATCAACGCGCAGAGCATTCATCGCGGTCGAACCAATTTTTGTTAGAAGATCAATAATAATTAATAATAATTAATCATTTGTATCTCTTGTTGGCAGGCTGAGAAAAAGGGAGCAACCGCCTCTGAATATGGTTTGGTTTTCGGGATCTTCGAGCTGGTGGTCTTCATCATCAGCCCAGTGTATGGGCAATATGTAGGTGAAATTATTAATAATTACCAGCACCGGTCGAATGACCGTATTTTCTAGTATACAATTATTGAATCGTTGATCTTCTTAAATTCATTTAACCCTTCTACGAAAATCCGCAGTACTAATCGTAACGCCTGATGAATGTACACCCGATCGTCTACCCTGCTTGGACGTCGGTAGTTTGCCTGCTCGCAGGCGCCACGCCTTATCGGTAGAATTCTGACGAAATAATGGAAGTCTGTTTCGGCACCGACATAAAACACTTATCTAGAGAAATAATCGCGTGCAATGGTCAAACGATATTTTTAATCTACTAACGACACTATAAATGCTACAAACATATCATTCAGTAACACCATAGACGGGATTTTGATAAATGTGTCG
>CM052312.1:3515599-3574178 GCA_028455605.1 Lasioglossum malachurum
GGGGGACGGGGTCGTAGAAGGGGATCGAGTGGGGGACGACAGTTACGAAGAGAGACTACTGTAAAATTGATTTTTATCTGTAAGGTGTCCTGCAGATGATCGAGAACCGTCGTACACCTTCTGTAAGAATTTTTACAGTTTTTAATCCAGGAATTGGTTCTTACCTTATCTAATCATGTCTGATTAGGGGAAGAACGGTTCTTCTTATTTTAATTGAATATTATTGTGAAATATTAATATTTTTAACTTAAGAGAAAATATAAAATGAATGAACAAGTTAGCTCAATGGCGCAGTGATTGGGACACGTACCCTGGTGCATACTGTGTAGCGCAACGCGAAACGGGAGAATCGTCGGGCGCCCGTTTCGAATAGCGATTTCTATCATGCTCCCAGCGCAAACTGGATTTTCACTCTCGATCGGTCGTCAGCCGATCCTCTGGGTCCACGGTAAGGTAACACGCGTTTCCTACGTTCGGCGTTGGATTCCAAGGCGTTCGCGCATAAGTGACACACCCACGCACGTGCGCGAATTCTTCGGAACAATAGCCACGTCGACGACGTCGCCACTTACGCGGTCCCCCACGTGCATGTGCAAAGACACCAGAGGAGCCGATGCATTTCTGCCACTTTCGCACGGAACACGCATCGATGATTCATTTCGTATACTACCGGTTTCGAGCTCCAAGTGAAACGAACCCTGTTGAGCGCATTCGAACGCGACGCCAACCTTTGTATTAATACTTCGAAGCATTTCAAATCTCTCCCCGACCTGTGGACACTGAATTAACGAACAAGTCGTTAACATTCCACCGTTCTCCCAATTTTTACCGTCCATTGTGTCCTTCATTATTCCCTTCGACCGGTCGCACACACCTTGGTGAATTATCATTTTCTTTGGCGTGAACAAAGCTCTTTCTTTTCTGTCGAAACTTTGCCGGTCATTTCCACGATTTTTATCCGAGACCGAAACAATGTGAATATTTTCATTAGAAAATAGTGCTTATTTTGTTTTTATGACAAACAAACTACTACGCTAAACAAGATGATGTTCGTGACAAATTTGAGATATATTTTAATATATCTCGGAGTTTATGCATTTGAAAATAGACGATTTAAAAGACACGATTATATCGGCCGCGGATTAATAAATGTTTAAATTGTTCTTTGCCATAAAGATCCGCAGTCTGCTAAAGTACCACACGAGATAAAGATGGCTTCGGCTTGATTTGTATTATCAGACCAGCTTCATTACCTACAACCAGAAAAGAGTCAATGATAATTGCCGGTAGCAGGTCGGCGGCTCGGGCAGCAGCTTGAAAACCACAATCGCGGCGTTGCTGCAATTGGTAATTAGTCGAGAAATTAGCGCGGCTAATGTGAAGTGATCATACCGTTATGAAACGATTACAACAGAATTAAGAGCGTATTTAACTTCGGAGTCACATTTATCCGACTGTTTGAGCCGCGTCATCTCTCCAACACTTGTTGCTTTGTGTTTTATGTTTATACAACTCGCCGTGAAACTTGTACGGTTTGACGATAACATTTGCTTCAATCGGTTACAGTAGAGAAATAAATTTCCAGCTTTTAGTTTAATGTATTTTTAGGGGAAACACGTGCACGACAAAGACTAAACTAAATAAGTAACGACAAATCTGTAAATAAGTAAAAAATAAAACGAATAGATTACGTAAAAGTGTCTATAAAAAGAATATATAAAATGATTTTTCTCGTGTTGTACAAATGATATGTAGCTCTAACCGCGTTTTTACGGAGCCCATGAAGTACCCGTGAAAAACAATGTGCAAGGATAAAATTAGCTAAATTATTCCGGCCGATGACCCAATAGATAAAACGCCGCGTACGGCACGGGGCTCCGGTAATTATTTTTTCAAACACAGACGAGCATGAAAGCGAAGTGTAGGAACGAAAGGAAGAGGAGTGAATTATTAACGCACGCGGGGGTCAACGGTGTGCATCCAAGTGTCCATGGATGCAGGTTATCCCCTTTTCCTCTCGGTTTCTGCTTCTTTCTTCGCGACGTAAAACGTCTCCTTGCGAATCCTCCATGATTCATCGTATCATAGAGGATCGAGGAAGCGGCGGCGCACGGTCGAGGGCGCAATCAAGATACGCATCTGATCAACGACTTTTTTTACCCCCTTTCCTTTGTCTGGCATCTCGTAGCAATGTTTTCTCAGCTGGCCTTATTGTTACATCATTTTATGCGAGTGGTACACATACGTCTGACCAAACAAAAAAGAATTTAAGTGAGACGCATTAGTTGTATACTATTAGACAGATGAAAATAAACATTTTCTTCCTGAATTCTTAAAGTTATTCTTTAAATAAAATTTCAATAAGACTTCTTGGATATGTCAAACAATCAAATCGAATGATCGTTGCGCTTGTAACTGTGCAACATTGAATTTTATGAAAAACGCAAGTTCGTCGAGAATTGATCGAGGGAATAATTCTTACGCCACTGCGCCGCCAGGGTCGGAGGATTAGGCGAAGCTGACACCCGAAGAAGAATATCCGTAGGTGAATAGTCCACGGAATGAAAAGGAACAGGTTCACGGGGAAGGATTTACCGGTTCTCCGGGTGTGCCGTCATTCTAATCATCGCGGTTGTTCGAAAGATCACCGAAGTCCGCTTATTCACGACCCCCGATCACGATTTCCGTTTAACTTTATCAACAGACATTATTTGTTCTAATATTCCGGATCATCCCGAACTTGAACACCACTCTTTCAGGATCAGGAATGTCAGGGTGACTATAGCAAGCTCCCCTGCACCCTCTCCCCAAGAAATCTAACCCGAACCTGACCAAAATTCATTTAAAAGAGCTGTACAAACCAATTCTGACAACAAAACTTGAACCCTCATCCGTCCCTCGTGTCAATTTGAGTTTTCCCGAAATATGTTACACTGTTCTATTATTTGTAGGTACATTTGAAACTTCGTGACTTTTATATCTTTAATGTGGAACACGTGACCAAGAGACCAAGAGACCCCCAAGAGATGTAAATGTTAACTCATCAATATCAATACAAAGGACACCGAAAAATAACTGTTTACCTTGTTATGTCATCGATCTTTTAGGGACTGATTCAGTTCGTGGAACGAGGATCAAAGAACGTTACGTTTTCGCGACATGGTGTTCTGCGGAAGAGGGCCCAGTTTTTGGTAAAAGAGTGGTGATTACGCCATTGCGATAAACACCGGCCGAGTCGATTGTCGGGTGAGGTGCTGCCACCTGAGCAGGAAAATCCGCAGGTGAATAGAGCGAGTGCAGGAATCGGCCAGGTCCGAGTAAGAGGGTTGTCGGTTATCCTTCCCCCACGAGGCGTCTCTGGCCTCGGGGGGAGGGGTTGCGACGCATGCGCGGAGCGGGTTGGGTCCTTCGGACGAGCCTGGCGGCCAGGTCCGGGGACCCAATGTCTGTATTGTCTGTTCCCATCGTGAGGGAAGGCCTCGGCTCGCGCTTTCGTCGCTAAACGTTTCGTCAGTCCGCGTTTTCCCGCGTCCCTTTCGCCTCGTCGCGAGTTTTCCGTTCGAAAAATCATTGCGTTCGATCTGCGCGAGTGTACACGTGCCCACCGGGATATCAGAGACTTCGTCGAAGTTGCTCACCGTCCTCTCAGGATCCGTCGTTTTGTGTTTTGTCATTAGTGTTTGAGAAGTGTCATGGGGATCTAGGAACGCCGGTCAAGGTGAGTTTTCAATATTCATACGAGTTTCCCCGTAATCTCATGAATCTCAGACCATTTTTTCACACGAACCTCGAGGATGTAATCTAGATGATGATCAGAACTTGTGATAATTAGATTAGTAAATTGTTGGTTGTATTTCAGTGAGGGTGAGCTTTCAATATTCATTCGAGTTTCCGCGTGCTCATGAATCTGGAAGCATTTTTCACACGAACCTCGAGGATATAAGCAATGTGAGAATTAAACTATTAAATTGTTCGATGTATTTGGATCTCTTAATCCTGCTTCCTGCCGTACTGGCTCGAAATCTAGGATCGAATCTCGTTATAGACTTCCTGGTGCAGTGTACCTCGCAACAAAGGGGCTACCTGACCGATGCACTGCCCGGTGATTTGAATGCGCGATGCAGTGATAAGCCCGCTTACTACACTTTTAATCGCTGGTGGGACGTAAAATATGCAAAGCATTCGGAACCCTCTTCCAAATCCCGCGTGCTCCATTATGAAAATTGATTAGCTCCGAAACAGCATGAATCTTCATTATCCTGACCCTGGATAATGAAGAGCCGCTTCTGAAAACCGCCGTACTGAACCACAAAATATTTTTTAAAATACTTCTCGAATATCGTTCACATGTATTTCAATATGTATTCCCTCGTGCTCATTCTGAGATTCTTATGTCTACTTTATTTCCGATCCTGATTTGATTCTGATGAATGAATTTCTGATTGATTGTTTATCAATTTGTTCAATAAACAGTGTTGCGTATGGATCTTTATAGGTTAGGTTAACCAAGGTCCTGCGGAATGTCCTAGAACTGTGAAGTTACGAGTGGAGCATAATTATCCTCTTTCATTTGTGTGGAAAAAGATGATCATGTTGATTCGAGGAGGAGAGTGTGATGTCCACGGTGCATCAATGGATTTTAACGTCGTTCAGAAATCCGGCGTGACCACGACGGCGAATCATGCTAGGTGGAATCGGCCGATCGGTTAGGGCATTTGAAATTGTGATTCGAGGCGTGTCCGTGAAGGGAAGGTTAGGACGGACGAACGAACGAACGAACGAACGAACAGGCGGACGGACGTTCCTACGTGCGGCTCCGTACAGATCGAATCTAGCTGCTAGGTTAATGCATCGAGCCGGTGCGCTCGAGTATGTGGGTAGGTGTATCCACGGAGGAATCTTAAGTATCCTCTAAGTATCCTGCGGCCTGCTCGAGGGGTCTTGCGTTTAGATTTTAGGAAAACGGAGCGTCCCACGGCAATTATCGCTTTGGAGCTGTGGTTCATTACTTAAGTGCTCGCACGAACACTTTTCCAGAAGCGTCCGTGCCCGGCGGAAGATAAAGGAAATGGTAATTGGAATCTTTCGCGTTCTTGAGTAGATATTAATTGCCAGCTAATCGACGCAGGATATCTTATCGGATTGTTCTTCCTTATCGCCGTTAAGCCGCGTTCGCATGTCATTGCGCAATACGATAAACCGTCCGCTTAATCGCCGATTTGCAAATCAGCCCGTAAGCTGATTCTCGATCTTGACGCGAACAATGGCATTCGGTTGCAAACGAATTACCTCGCCCGGTTCGATCGAACAAAAGCTAATTATCCGCTTTGAAACGGGGCTTTGTTGTTCCCCGGAGATTTACACTACACGACTTTCGTGGTTGCTCGAATAGTGCTGGTTTTTTTCGCCTACGATGAAACCCCTTCGTATCCTGTCCGAGATGATGTATCGTCATCCGAGCCGAATTTCGACGGTCTACGGCCGAGGGCCAGCTCCGCAACCGGCTGAATCGTTTCCATGTGTTTTGCATATGAGATTGAAAGTGTGTACGTGACGAGCACGTTCTGGTAGGGAGGACGACGGTGTGGCCGCGCGGGCGCGCGATGTTTGCGTATGGGTAGCCATGAAATGCAGTCGAACCGGCTGGTAGGTGCATGTGCCGCGCGGCCCGACCCGGACCCGTGCCTCGTTGGCCCGGTCCGGCAGCCACGGAGACACCGTGCTCGCCGATTTTTTCTTCTCTTTTTCTTTCCTCGAAAGTCCGCTCTTGTTGCGCCGATTGTAAACCCCCGGCGGAACGTAAATAAAAGTCCCCCGCGGCTCGCCTTGATCCACGCCGGACAGCCTGGAATTCCGTCAGAGTATTTACCCGCGTGTCTACGGGGAAAAAGGGCTTCGGCGAATTCGTTAGGACTGGGGAAGTACCACTGACAAATTGATAGGCCGCGTGTGGTTTCTTCCACTTCGGGGAAAACGCGGCCAGACCAGCTCCGTCTCGCACCGCAACGTTGAAGAAGAGCCGAACAACGCCTGGGTGCAACCATTTTTCCCGCTCGGGTTTCCCGCTTCGCGCGGAGAAGCCGCGCTGACATTTCCCGGCAAGAATCCAGCTCTGGAGGATGCTGCGATCAGGCCCTTTGCTTGTACAGGGTCTTGCATCATAAGGTGCCATTTTAGATTCTAAAGAAGCTGTTGTTTTACAGTTTTTTAGAACTCTGTCCCCGTTACTGTACTTCCGAATTTAAATGCAGTGAAAATTAACTTGGAAGAATAAATAGAGAAAGCATGCTTGTTAATTAAATCAGTTATCTACCGACGATTATTCCACAATTTCTGGAAGTCTACGGTCCATGCTAAGAATTTCTTAACAGGTCCGTCAACAGTCAACGAGTCTTGACAAAAGAGCTAACGTCTGTTCAACAGAACTAAACAAACAGATGATTAACATAATTTGCACAAGCTGCACCTTATGAAACTGTGTTCAACTTTCTGGGAAAGAAGCGGCAGGTTCTCTTCGTGCAAAATAGAAATGTTCAGATTGTGGGAAGCAAAAATAATAAATGAAGATTGATTTCATCCCTTATCCGCAGTTCTGAAATTTCGAATTTCCGTCAACCGGATGTGACGTTTGGCCCACTGTGCGTGGTCGGGTTTCCTTGGGTATCGCGTCGTAACGACACGCTGGGAACAGGCGAAACGGCCGAGACGAAAAAGAATTCTGCTGCGAAGAAAGGCTCGTAAAACTGGTGGTATATACAGTGGTCGTGTCGTGAGCAAGATCCATGAGGCCCCGGCGCGCTGATGCTGCCCCGAACAATGGGGCCTGACGTCACGAGACTGCACCTGCGACCGCTTCGCCCTGCACTCTCGCGTGTGCAGCAAACTACCACCCCGCGCGGACCGGAACCGTTCATTTCAAAACATTCGAGAAAATGCGTCTCGGTGCGCAGAATTTTGCCCTGGCTTGCTTACCCGACTCGCTCCGTTTGTTAATCGGAGTAATACGAACCGAGAACACAAACGAGAAAGGTCCGAAGGGTTATTCTAGGTTTGCGCTTTCAAACAATCAATTTTTTAATTTTCTTTGCGGGTTCGAATTGAAAAATTTCAAAACGTAATTTCGACCAGTTGCAATTCTTTCAAAATCTGTTTCGCTGTCTGGGGACACTGTCGAGCGTGGGGTTGAAGGACAGAGAATTTGGAGAGAATACTCTAATGCCGACTCGAATCTGCAGATATAGTCGAACGTTCCTGTGGATCGCTCGGTTATGTAAAATCTCGGTCGATGCCTGTTGTGCATCGAACTTTCTGACATGCGTCGCCTCTTACGTAACCACGCGCGCTCCGTAATCAATTATAAAAGGCACCCTTATTAGCATCGAACAGGTTGAATGTCGAAAGTGTAAACATCGAAATGCGTTACGCCGGCTCCCGAACGCACACGATCAATGCTGCTGTTATTATTACGAAACGTTGCGTGAAAATGTTTTACACGATCTGGGAATGCGATTACAATTGCAAATTAACGAGTATCTCCTTCGTTGTAAATCCGCGGAGGTATAAAACGCACCGATAACGATCTAATCCGGTTAGATCGCCAAAAGTTTTCTACATTCATAATTCCACTGAGAAAAATAATTTATAATTCCACTGGAATGATAGAAATATCGCACGATTTCTCAACTTTCCATATGTAATATTCTAATTTATTCATTGCAAAAAATTTTGCCAATCGAGCTACTTTCGAATGTTCTACTGACATACGAACCTCCTAACTATATTTCTGTTTTGCACGTAACGACTTTTTCTTGTCGTTAACAGTCTCGATGAATGTTCGCATATGCGACAGCCTGTTTAGCATCTAATTGCAACGATTCCAAGCGATTTGTTTAATATTTGCATTCGAAATCGTCGCGTTAAACCTGCGCGAACGACGGGCTCGATACTCTCTCGGGACTCGCGCGATCTTTTCTCTCGCAATATCGTCGCGGAACAAAGTTTTTGGGACCGACGATTCCAGGTAGACTTTCACCATTTAAAATTCGTCTGGTTCGCATAACCGAGTCATCGTTCGGCCAGCTCTCCAGACCGGATCGAGAGAAGGAGGCCTCGCTAAATACCTTATTACTTTTGAATTAACATATCGGTACCAAGGTAACAGGACTTCTCGCGCGGTCGCGGATTCCTCAGGGTACATTTAGGTCAGAACGAGGTCGTTTACATTTTTCCACTGGGCGCTGACTGGTGAAAGACTCCGACAATATCGAGGCACAAATGTATTAGGTCGTAACATTTACTTCGATCCGACGCCACAGTGGGCCGGATCGGGGTAAGGTGTGACAAAGTGTGACATTTTACCAAAAAATCGTCTTCTAATTTTGATATTTTTTCAATTGATATTGATTTCTAAATGTCCACCGACCACGAAAATGAAAAAATTAATCAAATACAAGAGCAGTTCTAGTAGTCCAGTCATTTCAGGTTTGACAGAGACTTCTTGTTGCACATTGTCTACGTATTCGAGTGTTCTCTTTCGGGCGACACAGCCTATTAAAATTGATGATAAATTCAAAATTTCACCGACTCGAAGCCTGCTAAAAAATGCAACGATATGCCAACCGTAAAATTGGTGTTAAATGTCCACGTACATACGTTTCATCAGCAACTTTCGCTTCTTCGTTTCCTCAAGCGACGACCGATCAATATTTACTTTCGAAGGGAGGGGAATTTTTCGAACGCGACGTTCATTTCGAACCGGAAGCTGCGAACGACACCATTAGCAGCGTTTGCGCTGGCAAGTGTATGGCTTAATCAATCTTTTCATCCTAACGGTAACTTCAAGGACGCTTCCCTCTATTCTTCTCGGCAACGGTGCATTAAATCGCGCGAACCGGTAGCGCGAGAACTGCAGCGTTTCAAGTATTTTCGTAAGTATCGGAATCAGCGTGTACAAGCACTGTTTCCGTGAAACTTGTTGCTTCGTGAAACTTGTTAGTTCGCGGAAAAATCGAAAGGTAACAATTGGCTACCGAGAACCAAAAATGGCAGTCGCCGGTGGCCAATATACGCGAGTTATCCCCCTGAAAAGTCGTGGTCTCAGCTCGAAAGTCACCGAGTACGTTGATAGAAACTCAAAGGAAAGCTGCTAAGTGAGTAATCAAGAAGGAGGAGAATTTCTTCTGATACACCACGAGACGCAACAGGTTTTTGTCCTCTGTAGAAATTCCAACTCATCCGGTGAATCGTGATCGATCCTGTAATATTCGAGTAGGACGGTTTAATCGCATGCGCATTTTTACCTTGCGTACAGGCACTTTCAAAAGGACAGTGACTTTTTTCAATTCCTCGAAGAATTTAGACTCGTTGGTTTGCTGCAAAATGTGGAAAAAATATTTCGAAAGAATTGCAATTGGGTCGTTGCATATGATTTTGCACAAAAATCCGCACTTTATTAATCAATCTTGAAGTTTATCTTCCAAAGACAGTGACTTTTTTCAATTTTTCGAAGAATTCATTGGTTTGCTGCAAGGCGTGGAAAAGAAATTTGAAAAGAATTGCAATTGGATCGTTGCATACGATAAATAAAGCTGATTGATTGTCAAAATTTCATCCAGGTGGTTTACATATTGCACCAAAATCCGCACTTTATTAATCAATCCTGAAGTTTATCTTCGCGAGCTAAGTACCTCGATAGGTTGAGTAGACTGTGATGAGCATAATCGCTGTAGTAAATCTCGAGTGAATTACGTTAATCGATGTTCAGCAAGTTTGCTCTCTTGTTTAACGTAAACGGCAGCCTCACCGAACAGCTGAGAATGCCGTTGATTGTCCAAGTAACCATCGCTGCGGGAATTAGTCGAGTTAAGTGAACCGTTCTGTTGGACGGTCGATGATAATGGCCTTGATGGTGTCATGGAAACATCATTAGAACGATGTCCAACTTTCCTCGCGATACGTCCGGCTGGTGTTTGATTAATTGTGGACTTCTCCTCTGGATCACCCTAGTGGCATCGATTTCACAATGACACTGTACTTTTCTTCGAAATGGAACACGGTGAAAATTGTCTCGGGCTGTCGACGCTGAATTTCAAAAACGACGAAACGTGCATACTGGCCGAAATTCGTACTTCCTCGAAAGGGACGATTCCTGAAGCGATTTGAGTCGATTAATTGAATAAGCATTTTTCGTCATAGAATTGCCGCGGTTACGTCGACGGAACCGTCCTTGACGATGCGGCTAGGATTCCTTTAAAGGTTGAGCGAAGCTTTCTCCGAGCATAAGTCATTCTGAATTCCTGGCAGTCGAGTGGGGAACACGAGGGACAGCCGAGACGAGTCGAAAGTGCGCGAATACCTCGATTTCCTTGTACGTGTGGTAATTAGCCGAGGATTTTCCAATCGCCGGCAAACGGGTCGTACATTAATGCATATATTCGCGCGAGAAGTCCACGCCCACTGGTCTTTGCTGGAAAAATCGTTTTCGATATTGTGTGACGTACATTACCATCCACAAATATTTGACCACCTCCAGTTTATCGAAAATATACTTAAAATAATGCATCCCAATGTAACTTTTGCCAGGAACGAAGCTGATAGACGAAAACTTCATTTCTATGCAAGATAACGATCCTAAACATAGTGCAAAAGGTATCAAAATTATTTAACACTGAACCTACCAAGCCTAAAAAGTAACTGGTACATGTTCCCTTATAAAAATTACAAGATTGATTTTATTTAGACTTTGTGCGGCTCCTATTGTATAATACGTGCACTACTAAAGGTATCTATACAATCGTTTCTTATGAAATCAGTTTTATTACTTTTCTAATTGTAAAATAAAAAACCTGGAACTGGCCATTTTGCCCGGCGTTGGTAGGTTTAGTGTTAAAGCAATCAGAGGACATTGGATTTGAATCCTATTGAGAAACTGTGGGATGAAATGGATCGAAGGGGGTGAAAATAAAGTGTCCAAAATCAGAGAAACAATTGTGGGCTTATTTAGAAAGTGCTTGGAACGAAATCCAGGAAGAAACATTAAAAAAGCTAAAAAAGCTAGATTGCCTCGAACTATAAACGCCGCCATTGCCCAGCGAGGTGGATATATTGTGATGAACGAGAAGTATTTAATAACTTTCATCTATTTACTGGTAAAATCCTTCACATGTAATGCATTATAATGCTTCTATGTCAATCATATACATTTATATTCATTCTACTTCAAAGTAATTTCAGTTATAACGTTGATATGGACTTTTAGACTCGATCCCGTCAAGTGGTCAAATACTTATGGACAGTAGAGTAGCTCATCAATTTTCCTAAAGTAATTATCTTTTTAATTTTCATCCCATTTTGATGCTTATCGACCAGCGTGGCGCGACATGTAACAGTAATCGCCCGCATGTTCTTATTTCTTGAACTGGTCGCGCATCGATGTCACGAGTTCAACAAACGTGAACACCCAGTTGCTCAGATGCCATGACCGGGTGTCATCTTTCTTGGTTCACGTGTGAATATGTAACAGATCGCCTCCTACGTCCGCGATGACTTTTACAGCGATGTTTCTGCACATCGATGTTTAGCTGGAGCGAGAACTGTCAGGAAGATTAATAGTCATAATTCGATCCGTTAGCGTGTCCTAGAATCTAGAAGATATCGCGTATTTCGGAATATTAATTTATCACGCGATAGAAATGCATTTCATCTTAGGTTATGGAACCGCCTGTCCTATTTTTCCGTCGCGCAGGAAACGGAAAAGTAAAACGGGTTATTAAAGCTGTGCAATATTCCGTCATTATTATCAACCGGTTCCGAATGTCACGTTTACAACCGTCATTAACTTACAACGTTAGTTTAAGTGTTACTTTTCACGTTATCAGGCGTGCTAGTCAGCCATCTACAGAATTTCTTATTCGTGTAAAAGTGCGATTCTTGTATTGATGACACTGACAGAATGCAGGAAAACATTAGCTCGCGGAAGTATACAATCGCCTACATTTGTAACATTTAACACATATCCGCGTATCACGTGTACTATATGTTAAAATATGAACGATATGTATATCCATGGAGAAGTGAAAGTCTGAAGATCATATCAAGAGAATTAAGGAAATATTTCAAGCATGTCTATTATGTATTAAAACACAGCCCATCGGTAAGTTGCAAACATATTTGAATATTCCGAGAGGAATAACTTGGGAAAGTTAATGTTAATACAAGATTATATATCAAAATAATAACTAACAAACACTTCCGTAATGCCTCGATAATAGGTGTACGACGTGTATTGTGAACATTGTACAGGGTGTATAAAAAGTAATAGCACTTCTTGATCGGTGGACATTTGTAAGAGAAACTTGCCGCTAAATTGTTTATTACAAAGAAAATTGTGCTTCTTTTGCTCATCGAGAAGAGAAAAAGTTTGAAAGAAGCCACATATCGCTAACAAATAAAACACAAGCTGTTAAAGTTTTAGCGTGTACAAAATTTGATTGTGTAGAATTATAGTTATTAGATCTTAATTAGATATTTAGATAGATTTATTGATGATTTGCGAACGCTGCGAAAGTTACGGAATACTGTACAACAATTTCAGAGAGAAACCCGATTGGTCCACGGTTGCGGGCGAAGCGTGGTGGGAATTTTCGCGAACCGAGGTGTCCACTTTTCTTCGATGTTGCATATGGATACGCGATCTGGTGGAACGCGAGAACAGGAACAGAAATACGCGCGCAGCCAGGCCAGGCCGGTGTCAATAGCGATCGGGTTAGCCCAGTATGGGCCGATCAGCATGGCGGATTTCTAAGTGGCCGCCAGTCTGTGTACATACTTACTTACACGAGACTGTTGCGCGTTTAAGCATATGACCAGCTGAACCGGGCGACACTTTCACTTGCCGCTGCCAATGTCCGATCGGTATGCAGTCCGGCAACCGAGCTGGCGTTACAGTTTCGTTCCACTGGACAGGGAATCCAGTCTCTCTCCCACTGACAATCGGATCTCTACGACACCGAACAATGGAGGTCTTGCGCGCCACGCCGATCCAGAGGAAACAGATCTCGCGTTGCTGGGAGATCGATTCGAAAAGCTGCACACACTTTCCAGCAGAACCCTTGGTTACTTAGACTGGTTAGAAGTGCTTTCAATTGATTATGTGGATCTCCAATTTGCTGATCTAGTTCTCAGAAAATAAATAATTCAGGAAATAAATGTCCGCGTAGCTTTTGTAGCTTGAAACTAATGCAGACAATCTGTATTCACTGATTTTTAAGTGGAGGTAGAGTTCGTAGAAATGAGTGTTCTCTGCAGAGAATGATTCGCAGCTGATCATTCGGAGTAGCGATCGTCAACTAATTCGAAATTGTAATCTCGGTTTTACGATTATTCCGTGCGAGCGAGAAAGCATGCCTTTCCAGTAATTTACCCTGTCAGTTGGCAACGAGATAAACAAGATTTAACGAGTTCCATAGAAGTTTGGTCTTGTTCGAGCGAGCCAGCGCCGAGCATGCAAGTGAAATGATTTCCCTGTGAGGAAAAGTTGCAGAGTCGCAGTGGCTCTAATGGATTGTGAATTGCTGTTCGTTTTATCCACTTTTCGATCGTTCCCGGCGGACCGTTTATTTTTGTGCGCTGTGCTAACACGTACCAAAAATTTCTGTATTATTTATTTTTCATCCTAGTCGTTACTAGCAACAGAATATAATTGTATTTAATAGAATGTTTTCAACCGTACCACCCACGTGTGACTGTAAACAGAATCGTTTCAGATCGACAGGAACTCGCACAAACGAAAACCGAACTTTCGAGGTTACCAGCCTTCATAAACTCGATACTTTCAATCACTGTCCGTCATTCGAGCGAGCCTATACCCACCGAAACTCTCTAAACGCCCAGATCATAATCTAAAAGGAAAAAGAACCGAGTCGTTATCTATTAGTTGTGAAAGTCTTTTAATACTTTCGAATACAGTGGCACACAAGTTAACGTTCGGAGAACTAATTTGTACAGCAGGGATTACGAAACGGTGGATTGTGAAACATGCAGAACATAAAGTTGTGCTAAGTGAGATTGGCGTGGAATAAACAAATAATGTTGTTTTAACTGTGTCCATTCTGACGGGTTCTCACTCGAACAAAGAGGAGATCTGCTCGCCAGCAGATGGACAACAAGTACGAACAGCAGATTAACAGGTTGAAAACCGAGAATATTATCGACGAAAGTACTCAGCTCGGTTTCGACCGGGGAACGAAGTTATGACAGTCGCAGAGTTTAGAAACCGCTCTAAGGAGACTCGAGATTGCGCGGGTCGCTTTCAGTTTCCGCTTGAAGCCATTTCGCAATTTTGAAGGCCGTTCGTGAGCGTGCACAGCCTCGTGTGGGCGTACACCGCTTGCATATTTTGTAAATCGTTCCGCGATGTTGCGTAGAGGACTGTGCGTAAGTACACTATATTTAGAACAATCACTTTTCGCAAATCAATCCCGCTCCGGATTATTTTGAATTTCTTGAACACCTCTTTCTCGTCTGGCAACGCGCGACGAGCATTGCCGGCGTCTCCATTATTCATTGAACTTACGCGCAGCAGATAATTGATGCGCCAATTAATCACCCCGGCCGATTACTAATTACAGAACACGCCCACGTAATTAGAGAAGTTCCCAGCAATTAGTCGGACGAATTTCCGCGCGGCCTTTCCTTCAGCAATTGTTTAGTTTCAGTTACTTTAAGTTGATCAGAAATCTTCGTGCACGTTCTAATAATCCGATTTAGAATTCGTGAATTTCTTTCGTGAATGAAGCGTAGCGACCGCTTCAAGGTCACTTTCACCTTCTTCGACGAAACACTATATTTTTCTACCCTGAAAGTCAACCGATTCAAGGTCGCTCGGAAAACAGCGTTTAGCGGCCACAGTTCTTCTGACCTGCTGGTCAGGAAAATGACGGAGCACCGTTGCTTAAAATTCATTTACGATTGTACTAATAAGAACATTTTTATTTTGCGTCAAGATCCGCAGTGTAGCGACCGCGTCCCTTGGGTCACCCTGTATAGTAACGATCGTCTTGAAAAATACCCGGTTCCGTCTCCAAAACCGATGCGGGGAGAGGTCAGTTCCAGGGGGCCGTAAATTCTACCTGACACCAGGATCCTGAAAATCCACAGCTATTTTCGGGCACAGCCATCAGTTTACCACCAGTCGACGTGGTCGTCCTGTGCTTGTTTCATTATAGGTAATTAATCAAAATGTGGTAGTAAAATTCTTCATTTACATCTCATGAGAGAACGCGAACGAACAAGAAATTTAATGTAACTGTGAGACTCGCCGTTTCTCGACTGAATTTGGTGATCTGAATGTTGGTTACTTTAATCAATGAGTTTTATTTAGATTAAAAAAAAAGACGCTATGGCGTACGAGGATATCTACGAGCACATGTTTGAACGAGGATAAATTGTAACAGTTATGGTGGAGATCCTCGCGACAGTCACGGAGGGAACCGTTAAGTTTTATTTGGAGAAAATGGATGTTTGTTTAAAGCTGATGTCACGAATCGGACAATCTAATCGATCCACGTTCCTCGAGGTGTACCGCAAACCGAACTCGATCGACACTTGCGCTACGGTTCCTCGAACGTACTGCTCCGCAGCCGCTCGCTCGAGTCGCTCGGTTTTTGTGCGTACGTGTATCATCGGTGGTCGGTCGGTCTACGGAGGAAAACCGGTGGTACTGCCTCAAAAACGTCGTTTCACGGTCGAGGTAACACGAGACAAATCGGCAATTCCTAATCGGGGAATTATCTTTCTTGCGGCAAGCCATCGGCGATGATTGCACGCGAGCACCGTTCGTCACCGCTACATTTATCGTTGCCCCGTTGCGCTTCCGCGTTCGTTGCATCTATTCGCGCGGCATTCCTCCGCGCTTGCCGGCCAGACTTACAGATGAAAATATCCTCGGACCAACCAGATCAATTGATTGTTATTTATTATTCGGCCGGTCCGCAAAATATCGCTTCGCATCAGTCATTTCGTTGCGTGTTCCTGATCATTCTGCACGCCGGATGAATGGAGTTGCTTGGGGAACTGCGACAGGATATCGTAGATCACCGCGATCGAACGAGTTACGGCGATTCGAAGCTGTTTTCAATGTACTCGCGGAATTATAAATCGCAGTTTCCTCGACTGCACATTTTCCTCGTAGGCAATTCCATGCCAAATTTATACCAAATCCACACAAACTCCATCCCAAATCTTGTCCGACATTTCCCCGGAAATATTCACTGTAACTGCAATATCCGTTACAGGCACAGATAACAAAGTTGATATCATCGGTTCCCAACAATCGCAATTAAAAACACGTACGACTGCACACAACATTCTTGAAATATCAATCCGGAGCCGTAAGGATAGCGAACGGCAGGATGTCGGGTGATCAGATAAGAGGTTAATTTCAATCGAGAACAGAGTCTACCCGCGTATCGAGAACTAATTAATTCTTAACTAATTGGAGCGATATTCCACGCTGTGATCTGCGAAGCTTTTGCATTCCTTTTTCGGAGGAAAATAAATTCAATTAAAAGAAGCTGCAAGCTAGTTTATCGATCTATTAATAAAATTCAGGTTACAACATAGAAAAATCTGATATCGGTCTCGACTTCAAAGCAAACCTGCTCGGTGGGTGGTGGCTCGACCGGGTAAACCAATGAGCCGAAAACGCTCGTCTCAATAAACTTCTTCCCGGAAGTGCATTAACGGTATATCAACGAATGGTAATCCTCGATTCGTTTCGACTCGTACGAAATCCGATCGGTGAAGACGAATTCTTTAATGACTTTTTAATTACAGCACAGTGTAATCTGGCTTACGAAACAGGTAATAGGAGTTCGGTAAACCGTCAATAGACCGATTGTGTATGTACAAAACCGCGCGCGGCGTTCTCCTTTCAGCACTTCCGTTCCACACCGCGATTCCGGACGGCGCTCGACGAAACGGACGGCCAGTGATTTACCGCTAAACTGTCGACGATACAAGTTCGTTGACGTATGCTACGGTTACCAAGTCAATACGAACGAACGCGCCGCTATTTTTAATTAGCACGTGGCAGCTGCATCGTTTCCTGTTCGAATATCGGCGCGCATCATCCCGTTAATGAACCGAACAATCGGCGAACGGAAGAAATTGGAAACGTGGAACCGGGAAGATCGATCCGAATAGAACAATTATCTTCTACTTTTAACTCTGTTAAAACGTTAATATTATTTAGCTCGCGTCCGCTTAAAACAAGACATTTTCACTTTTGCTCATTTTCAAATCGAAGATGCAAGATGTTCGAAACGATCAATATGAGGAGATGTGTATCTCCTAATTAATTACACAAGTGGAAAACCGACGATAAGTACGGAGGCTCTTAAATAGGTATGCAGCGACAGATTCTAATTGGTTTAATGAAGCATCACGAGTTCAACGAAGCGCAATTGAACGCGAAGAGTGTTTTTAAATTGCTTCAAATAATTGTCCTGTTCCTCGGGAGATATGAAAATCTATAGAACTCGTTTCTCACGCTGGCGAGGACGGTAGCACGTCAGTCGGGTTTATTAATAGTATGCAGAAACTGTTGGCAAAGAGGAAAACAGCTACGAGCAATAAACTCATTACAATGTGGCGTTTAAAGATCAATTCTCAATTCAATAACGAACTGGAAACATTCCTTTTTTACAATAGGATTCACATCCTTCCTGTTTGATGTGTGCTTTTGTTGCGACTAATTTATGCAGAAAATCTGTTATGCGCATATGTTTCAACACTTGAAGACAGTTTATTAGTTCCGTGTAACAATAAAAAAGCGCTATGACGTACGAGAATATTTTGCTGGCTCGGTCGTCGAGCATGTTTACCGCTGATAACATTTTGACAATTACGGTAGAGATCTTTCCGACAGTTACGGAGAGGATACTGTAGTGGGGGAACCGTTCGAACGCGAAGACTTGTTCCCCACTCTTCCGTCTGGCCACGTGACGCGTCTCGTCTCTGTCAGAGAGAGAGAGAGAGGGCAACAGTATCCCCCGGATCTGGCGACTGTGATCGTTGGGAGCACTCCAGACAGATCAGCACCGAATGAAATCGAAAACGATCATCTACAGACGCGTTAGGCTCGTCCACGGCTTGGCGCAAGGTCGTTTCTATCTCTCCTCTCTCCGTCGCTCGTTGCTCGGCGTACTTTCATTTCGCCGGGCCGTGTCGGTGTGTCGTTCGCGACCGTTTATGGCTATTAAATTAAATTCCACGTCCGTCAGCCGGTTCTCGCATAGCTCTCGCGCTGCTTCGGCGGCAGAATGCAGAATGCGCGTAGATACACGCCTGGCCATTATTCAAGTTTTATCGGAATCGCGACCGAACGGCTCGCGCGAGCCACGAAGGAGAAATCTCGGGCCACGTTAACGTCCGCGGAAGGCTGATTTAGCGCCGGGGATTATTGGCCGAGTGATTTGCAACGACCGATTGCGTTTCATTGTGCGGCTCACGCGAAAGAAACATTCGTTCATTCCTGCGCTACGCAGCGTTGGCGAGCACACGTGAGCCCGACCGGCCCGAAACAGGTCTCCCATGGTCCTTCCCGTTCGGTTCGAGGGAATTGAAATTAGCGCGGGCATTACGACTTTCACAGATGCGATTTCACAGTGTTACGTGATCGATTTCAGGAATATCGACCCTGGTACAGGTGAAACTCCCGAGGTCCGGCCTAGCTTCGATCCTGCCGCCATTGTGGCCGGAGAAGGAGCCGCAGAATTTCGCCAAAAATATGTCTAGGCATGATACCCCCACTTCCGCTCTCCGGTATGCCCTTCTCGCGCTGGCCGGCCGGGTGGGGGCAGCCGATCTCTCCAGATGTGTGGGCGTAATATAATATATCATTGCTTCTTTAATTTATTTGTACGATTGATATTTTGTACGACTACTGCTGAGAAGCGTGCGAGGGTTAAAGCCCGCGCCGAAGCAGACGTTTCAGAACGAAAACACTGCGATGGAAGAAATCCACTGGCATAAGTATTCATCGCGTGCAATCTCGTTCGTTGGAGTCGAGACGTAGGTTCGAGCGCTACGAACCCAGAGACAGACGTCCTCCTTTGCTAATCAGAAATGTCGATAGGTGACCAGACGGTAGGCGAGAAAAATAGGAGCGTAGACATGTCAAGGTGTCCCTGGAACCGTTCGCACAGTTCGTTCCACGTCGAATGGCTGGAGAAATAATTATGCCAGGCACACGCTTCTCTCGGCTCGAGCACAGAATAATCTTTCTGTTTCCTCGTGAATTTCAATTTCACTCTGGACACCTTCCTGTCCGTCTGTGATCTTCAGCGTCGCCAGATTGAGATTTGTCCCCCACTCTCGTCGCCACACTCCGGTCACGTGACTGATTTAACACTGGCAGAGGGGGTATTCTCCTCGATTCGAGTCAATTCCCCTGATCTAATAACTGTGGTGAACTCTTCGGGTTTAGAATTTCTTTTAAAATTGGAAGAATATACTCTCTGAAACTCGTATACAATTATTCGCGGTATATCGATGTGTTGTTTCCGCGTTAGAAAGGAACTTTCGCGAAGGGGAAGGTGAACACAGCTGTCCCCGTGTAATTGCCATAACGAGCGAACACTCTCGAAGGGAAAAAATGTCGGATGAAATTTAGAAGGTGCGCGACGCGAGCTATCGACCGGTCGATAAACTATCAAGCATGATTTTCATTAAGTCGTGAACAGAGAGCGGCTCTCTGGCAGTTCACGAATTCCTTTCTCCTCGAAACGAAGCCTAAAGGTGGCACGTCGGGACGCGTGTTCGTCGATAAAGCTTGATCGACCAGCGAAAACCCCAATGCAGGAATATTAATAAGCCCTCGGTTTAATTAGCGTCGACGTAACAAACGCGTACCCAGTTTTTCCCTGCTTTCGTAGAGGTAATTAGATGACGAACAACCGATACTACTGGTTGCGCCAATCGGACACATCCTGCTTCAAACAAAAAATGGCTACTCTGTAACAGACTAGAACGATTTTGTCATGATAATCACGATCGATTTGTTCTGACATTATGACGCCATTTTTTCTTTCCTAATTGGAAATCCCGACTTCGTCACTGTGCGTTCCGCAAGGGGAAAAATGTATTCCAAGCAGATCTTGCAGTTAAAATCATTAAATCATTGCTTGTATCCTCCATTCTGCGTGACAAAAATCCAGATTCCGATTTACTGCAATTTTGCTTAACATGTTAGAAAATATGCTGCAATTATAATAAACCTTTTACTCGTTTATTTACTGGATATATTGAAATACTTTTTGGAAAACGGTTGAAGGAACATCCGATACAGAGGCAGTACTGGCGGGACTGGATTATAAATCGGATCGGTTTGATTAGAAAGTGGGACAGGTAGACTTGCAACGCCGGTAGCTCGTTGTACAGCCTCTAGAGGCCTTGCAAACCCACACTCGTAAAAGATCTCCCTTTGCGCTCGTCAAGAACACGTGTGGGTACACGGGCGTGTGTGTCGGCGTCTCTTTGCTGTCGCTACAGCCATAACTGCGAGAGGGGCCACGTATCCGCGCAATATGGCACCGGAGCAACACGCTCCAAATGTTTCCGAGTCTATAGAACGTTCGAAACGTATTCATCGATACGGAATAAGGATATGCAGTGATTATTTCTTTTTTCCTTAAATAACACAACGCGACGATAACCGACACTTACGGCACGAACGTATCGTCGGGGGAAAGACACGGACTTTCACTGGCGATCACGGTGAAATATACATTTTGCACGCTCGACATACGGGAATAATAATTAGATCGATATCAAATAGTATATAGTACAATACATATGGAACGAGCGAGAGGTTCTTAGATTCGCTACGCGCGCCTTCGAGCTTCGCGATAAATAATTCAACGAGAAATTGTAACAGCGCGTTACAATATCGATGGAGTGACTTCAGATTCGCTCTTAGCTGATCGCATTTACATAAATTCCAATTCCTCGAATATCATAATTGGCGAATTTAAAGACGATTTAATTTGTGTCGTAAGACTCTGCTGCATCCTTTCGAATTTAATTGCCGATCAGTGTTTAAATGTTAAACGAACTTTCTATCCTTGGAATTAATATAAATTAATTACGCCGGGGAAGCAGATATTGGAATTGAGATCTACAAGTTAATAAGCTTCGAGGAGACTGTTAATCACCCGCGAGGCTAATAACGGCGTAAAATATGCGTCCTCGGGGTAAGTGTAAGGCCAGCGCAGATTGCACCCGATTGTCCGTTTAACGATAATGCACGTGTCCGTGTGTGTACGAATAAGCAAGTGGAATGTACATTTTTATTTGACAGAGCGAGCTATGTGTCGATGTTTTATTTATACGTTCGAAAGGCTACGCGCGTCCATACTTATGAATGTCGTTGCATTGTTCATGCGTGAAGCGCGTAGGCAGAACCAGCCGAGATAGGAAAATAAAAATTTTCAGGAGATCGAGCGTGACGTCGACCGATGATTCAATGGGATTTCTTCCGTCGCGCGTAGCTGTCTAGGGAATTCAGGTTTTCCCCGCAACGATTATTTAATCGTAATACGTGAACAGTACCTAATTATTAAGTAACGCGCGACGTGTAATCATAATGTGCGAGTATTGAGTAACACGTGGAAAATTGCATAATTACAATCCCGGAATGTGAAAGCGCAAAAATCAGTTCTACTATTCCCAGAATGTTATCTTTCGCACTACTCCTTTTTCAGTAAAAATATTTAAAAAATGATAGAGGACAAAATTGTATGGCAGAGGAGGTCCTAGCTTCCTATGACCTTATTTATCATGGGAATGCACCGATGCACCCGCCAGATGCAATTGCACTGTATTCTTTAATCCGACCCAATTTTTCTTGTTAATCCAAGGTCATCGGAATGTCGATACCTGACAAGATGGCGCGGGGTTAATTGATATGCTCGCACCGAAGCTCTCAGTCAACCAAGCGGCCCGATAAAACCTGATGCAACAGAAAAAGGAAATCGCATTCTTCGAGCATGAGAAGTCGAGCACGCGAGACATTCGTCTACATAAATCAACGCATAAAGCACACCGGTCCTGCGTTCCTTTCGTGCCTCCCACCGCGAGCGGTGCGTGCGCTCACGCGGCCCCGAAGGAACTATTAATTAGAAAAGCTTTAGAACCCGTTAGGCTACCAGTGGGTCTAGTCTCAGCTATTGTCTCCCATTCCGTACGGCGGTGTGGGTATTTCGCTAATTTATCGTTTCCGGCGCGGGGATTGCATCCGCGGAGAATTTCGTCGACTTGCCGGAACAATGCCGATAATCGTACGATCAACCACGAAAATTGACGGCGCAGTAAAGATTCCCGTTTATACGGTATTCTTCGAGGCGAGCCGCGGGATCTCTGATTCGCCGGTGGCGCGGGCGCGGCGCTAACACGCTCTAGGAAATCATGGCGGACCGGAGATAATTTATCGTGCAATAATGACATCGTAATTACAGAACTGCTGCAGCAGGCCTCGACAATTATCGTTGTCTGTCCGACGCGGCACTGACGTCGTCATTAAGAATTTCGCGTGGACGCAACCGAACGAGAAAAACGCGAGAGATAAACACGACTCGTTCTTGCGAGCGTGGTCGGCGCCGCGCGCGGCTATGTCAGTCCAATCAACCGGGAGATCGAAGTATTTTGTTAAATGTTCGGACGACTTTTGAATCCGAATTTTCACATTTCGCCAAACAAGCCCACCGTTTCCGAGCAAGTAGAAGCATCGATTTACTGAAAGGCGTGCAGAAAAGAGGATTTTTAGAATTCCTTCGAGCCCCCGTGTTCTGTAGATCAATGTTATAGACACGCTAAAAAATTCCAAGGAAATCCCATGTCTCGAAGAGATTGGTCGCTGCAACAACACGCCGCGCGGCCTAACACTTTTTTTTCTTTCCCCGTTGAATGAGTTACGCGTTTTTCATTGCGTATTCATGATTGTCTGCGTTATGTAAGCAGACTGTACACTCGACGCTACGGAGATAGAGATACGGAGGAAACCACCATAATTATTCTCACCTCGTTACCAATCGAGCGAGAATTCAATAACCTAGATTCGTCTTTTATCACGGTTTTATCGCTTCGTTGTTACTCCTTATTGCATTTCAAAATCTCACAGCCTTCTTCTATGTAAATACAAGTTGCAATATAACTGGTGAATAAACAGGTGGTAAATCTGAAAATCTTGACTACGTTCCCTAGTCTATTGTAATCAATTATTTATCTATCCGATTACCAGGTAATTCTCTCAGTCACTCAAGTAATTAATACGAGACCAGTATCACTCTCTCGAACAGTGTAACGCGCTTCCGCGAGATGCGTTGACAAGTCATTGTCACGGCGCGGCGTGTAATCTGCCCGTTGAAATCACTGGGTGCTCGCTTGCCCATGCGTCGATGTCTCCGGCGAGCGTGGACGCAGAAGAGTTCTCTCCCCGCTCTACTTTCCCCTTCTACGACAGAGAGGGGGTAACTGTACTCCCCTCGATTGAAGTGTATTCTATTCATTCGCTCATGATGTAATTTTATATTTAAAATAGCCGATCGAAACGAATAACTTTCTTTTTCTCAGCGCGTTGAAATTCTTCAAAAAGAATTAATAAGAAAAATTTTACTTTGCAAGTCTCTTTCAATTTCTTGAGTTCGTGAATTTCTCCCAATTCTATAAATGGTTCCACGGCTGGAAATGGCGGCGAATAACGACTTACCGGTGATCGCACGCGCAATTGCTATCCTTCTGCGATAATAGCGAAGATATAGCAGTGTATTACGATGTAACAGATTAACGAGTCGACAAGATTGCACAGGAAGGGATGAAAAGGTAACCCGAGGCGAATTAATCGAACGTCTATCGCCGGGCTAACCTTGCCGCGATGGTTCGAGATAATTACTGGGGAAAGTAAACGAATGAAATCTTGCACGGTCCGGCTACGTGGAAACGTTATATCCGACGAAATCAATTAGGTTTTTCATGTCTGGTCGGGTGTTGTCGTATGCTAATAAGGAGAATCGAATAGAACCGGAACTTCTGGTCGCGTTGCTGGCGATTCCGTTAATAGTCTTGACCGTGCGATTAACGATTAACATTTTCATGATATCGAACAAGTATACGCACACGCGTACACACGTGTTCGCAATTTTTACCCTTCACTGCACTCTGTTCGTTCACTTCGTAGCTCTGCCATATTCACTTTTTGATGTGGTTGAACATTTATAATTTCGCATTTATAAATATATAATTTCTGCTAGGTTTCAATTTAAATCGGAATTACACATTTGCAAATTTAGATAGTTGTTTTGCGGTCTACTGTTATTGCCTGCTCGATGAAACCGGAACTTCGAGTCCTTGCGTTTACGCGGCCGATAATATACTGTGTCGAGATAGGAAAATATTATTACTTATAAATAAACACATTATCAATAAATCACATTTTTATTTGAATTCCTGGTTGTAATCTTCTCAGACGTTCTACGTTGCTTACTGGCATCCGACTTTTTTCAGAGAATTGTTTTTTTAAAATTGGAAATGTCTTTCGATTATGTCATCATTATTTGAAATTCTATACCGATCCGGTTTATCGCAATCCACCCGCGAAGATTATGCGAGTGATATTACAGCTGCGTCTTTGACGAAGATCTCCTCCTAATCTAAAGCAAAACTGATGCGTGATAATTAGACTGCGGATCTTTATGCTAAATAAAAACATTTTGCAACGATTGTAAGCAGAATCCCTTAATAGATGTTTTACATTCTAAACATCATAACAATATCCTTATATTTTTCGAATTTTGCATATATATTATGCACATAAATGCATAAAATGCCGCAGTCTAGTGATAATATTATGTTAAACGTCTAGTTTCTACGAGGATTCCATGAGGAAATATTCGTGAGGAATTATTTAACAAATTAATTCCTTCCGATATATATAAAAAAACAGGTTTTTTAAAAAAAAATTTTTTAATATTGCATTGTCATGCAGTTCTGTCATCAAGTTAGTCCAAAATCAATTGCAAAAGTACCGAACAGACAGACAAGAAAGCGAGCTAATAAAAACGTGGTAAAATGACTAAAAGCTTGGATAACGATGAATAGGAGAAACTGCGAAATAGGAAATAATAATGAACAATAGGAAATAATTTTTGAGTTGTTTCCGAAAAATGCTGCACTCGTCGACCCGAATAATTCCGATTGTACAGACAGGTACACGACAGGCATGTTGCGTGGGTGTACGTATTGTCTCGCGAGGAATGTAGAAAGTAAAGTATCTTGAGTAACACAGACTCGTTCCCTCCATAGAAGCAAGAGTATAGGTTGTCGACTGGCGAGGATGCGCCTTGCAAACTCCAACACTATCATCATCATCATCATCATCATCATCTCGGTGTGGAGCTGGCTTCGTGTGGTAGAAAGGTCATTCGGGATGCTTGCCGGCAAATACACTCGGCAGTCGGCTCCGATATCCATTAGAAAACGACATTTACTTCGACGAATCCCGAATTTACACTTCGTTACAAGCTGTACAATTTTCTCGATCGAATTAATACTATAAAATATTCATTCGATTCTTAAGGTAATGTATTAGATTGGAGGGAAAGTTCTGTCTGAATAAGTATCCTAATTTTATCTTTGAATTTCAATGTTCCGTTTTCTAATTTTTTTCCATTTTTAATCGTCCATTGTATCCCTGTAACACGAACAGATGCAGATAGTAGCAATTGTACGCTGGCAAATTGTTGGAAAAGGAACCGAGCCAATACACCGCGAGAGATGAACAACCTCTTGGTCAAGGGAAACTCTGCTACAGCAGTTTCAACCTCGGTAGAATGGCAGCGACCGCGTCGGGTAGTTATCCCGAAGATTCGTGATCGTTCAGAAGCACAAACACAGGAAGAAAATTCCCGCGTATCCCGTAATTACGGCCATTGTCAGCGGGACTCGAGTGGCTCGAACGCGAACGAACGGTTACAAACTATTGTATGCTTAATTACAAGTGTAACCGTTCAACATGATGCTGCTCGGTAATACGGTCGCCACCCCGTTGCGCATAATCCAGGAACGAGGGAACAATGAGCAGGATATTTTTCGAAGTGTGTTCAAAGTACATGGCACGCCTGCGGAGCTTTTAATTAAACGTCCGCTGGCTGGCAATCGTTGCCAAACAAACTGACCGATACGAGAACTGGTAATTAACCGTTCAACGCCGATTTCTATCTCCCGTTGCTCGAGAACTCGTTTCCCTCTTTGTTTCTTTGAAAATCCATTTGAAAAGGAGGCTAGCTTATATTTTAAGGAACTGGGAACTCGCCATTATTTGTCGGCACAATTAAGGGGAAGTTGGGAAAGACTAAAATTACGATTAACCTGGAAGTGGAATATTAGCTATTCCAATATTTCACATTTATATTTCTATATTTTCAATCGAGGGGAAACAGTTACCCCCTCTCTGCCACCAGTCACGTGACATTGCGCGACAGAGAGAGAGATGCGTCACGTGGAACAGCAAGGGGAAGGTGGGGTGGGGGACAAGCCTTAAAGTCGGCTGTTTTACGAACTAGTTTGCACACGCATAAATTACAGGGACCGCGGCAGACATAGCACGCGGTCTATGCGCCTGTCGATGCGCGCGTATTGCGCAACGATGCTCTCGAGAATTCCTTAAATGTCAGGGGGTTACTGTGAGACTCTCTTCGGCGCTCTTCCTCAAATCAGTCAGTCAATTTACATTTTTTATAGGTTGTTATTAGTAGCCGTTGACGATTTAGAAAGTTGGGACATGAGCGCAGAGCGTGACATTGTTATAAATCCGGCGGGATGTGTATCTGTGAAATCGGTGAAATAAATAGAAGTCGCCGGCGCGTTGCTCACGTGGAATCATCGTCATTCGAGAAGACGGTGTTATCTTACCACTGAATCCATACCCGCGTCGGTATTATTAGACAAAGCCAGCGAGCTGTAGAGTGACCATTAGGAGACGTTGTAGGGGTTCGAGACACGCGGGAGAAGGTATCCACCTTTTCCTGCTGCAAGCCAACCGGCCGCCCACAATAACGTTCCTGATTTCCGAGCGTTCTACGACCGTTTCGCACGCAATTACACGATCCGTCTTTTGTAAGCTGGCGTGCACAAGACTGCACGCGGTGGCGCGGACATGTCCGGAGGCAGAGCAGCTCCGGCTTGAGGACACTTGTAACGTTCAACCGTTTCCGAAGGTACGTAGACCGGCCGGGAAAACAAGCTGAACTGGTTGGGTCCATACGTATCACCTATGCCGGGAGGACCGATACGATCTTGGCAATTTGCAACCAGAGTAACGCTCCGATTCCTCGTTTACCTTTTCTCTCGTTTTCGGGCTCTGTTCCGTACAATATCGCCGCTGGTTCCAGACAATTAACACGATTTCTTATAATTTACGAAGCAATAAAATATGACTAAAAGTTTGTAGAATGGGAGGAACAGCACACAAACAGAATTTTTAATATATTGTTTAAACAAATAGCTTTGTTAAAATTTTCTTGCTCGACTGAATTTTCCATTGAAAAACACACACGTTAAAAAAAATCAATTGTTTTCGACCTCTGGTTGCTGAAATATCTCAAAAAATGTGATTTTTGACTCCCAACTTTGGGGGCTGTTTTCACCCCTTCAATGTGGACGGTCGCCGATTTAAAGAAACACGTGTGAAATATTTTTCGACGAGCTATGTCTCACGCAAGTTTCATCAAAATTGGCTTGCGCAACTCGAAGATATGTTCCCTTGCTGGTCCAAACTCGACTACTCTTCCATAATTGTTAATCTAGCCAATTCGAATGGCTGATTTAGAGTGTATGCTGTCAACGACGGTACTATACATTTATAAATTGTTCACCTTAGTCGCTGGTTGAAACTCGACTACGCTTCCATAATTGGTGATCGGAGCGAATTCGAATGGATGGTTTCATACTCGGCGGAGTCGAAAGTAGCAAAATTAGCTAGGAAATTGCATATTTCATTAGAGGATTTTAATTAGTCGATTCTGTTGGTCGGGCTCCTGGTGGTTTTTCCTAGAAACCGTGTAGCACGCGGCACACTCGAAAATTCCATCCACGCATGAGCAACCAACCCCTCCGTGCGCGATTTCGCGCGAGCAATCGACGTGCGCGAAATAACGAACGATCGGACGGTGTGTGCTAATAGAGCGTGCTGAATTTCGGTTTCTACCAAATGCCTGGTATGCATAGATAATGCAGAAAAGTTGCGCAAGGTTTCCTGTCGATTACGATCAAGGTGAAAGTCTTCGGGCTCGCCAGAGCGAAACGTTATCAGGAGGTGAACCTCGTAAATTACAGTCAGTGTCGTTGCAGAATGTCCTTTAACGACGACGACGACCGCGGAGCCTTTTCTGGCTGGAGGATAATCGTGTTCGCTGCGAAGCAAACTCGTTTCCTTCGTCAACATCCTCCGCCGTTAAAGTTTCTTCCGTGCGTGAGCTCGCTCACATGAATTCACTATACGTCCGCCACAGATTATATAATTTTTATTTTTACTATCGGGATTAGGAACAGCGGACGGCAGACCGAACAGTATTTTCAATTAGGGTCTAGACGTCCCTCGATTATTTACCAACGGATATAATCGACCCTCGGACGGTGGACCAGTCTTGAAACTTTCTAATCGACTTAGGATTATTCGCTGCTTTGTTTGTCAGTCGTTTTCAAACGTACTTTTGATGCGGAGTAATTGCAGTACTTCTTCTTTCGCTGAAATACAGTCTTATCTGTGAAACGGTAAAAATGGTAAGAAAATCCGAGGTGAGCCCTTTTCGAGTTTCACCGTTCAAGTAAAAGCGGTACCGAGCGATCGATTGTGCGTACGAACGGTGCGCGCTTGGTAATTGCGGGAAAACCGGTAATTGACGATAAAAGTGCATCGTTTCTCGGCACAGGATTATGTCACATGCGCAGAAACGGATCCTGCGAAGTCGACCCGGGTGAACACGCCGAGACTCCTTTCCTCCTGAGGACTTCACTCCTGGCCCCGGGGTGAATCAGTCCTTTGTGCCTGGCTCTCTCAGGGTCAACCGCTTTCGGTGCAGTATATGCCTTGCAACGTTTACACGTACACGCGCGAACACGCTCGCCCGTCTGACCGTAGCCTACAGGGTGTCTCGGAAGTCGTGAGGAACGATTACCGCTAGATACCCTGAGCCGGTTGACTCATTCCACGGCTATTATCGCCGGCCGGTTTCCTTTACTTTCGATATCGAGGCGGCAGCTTTTAAATTTCTTTCGTGACTGTTTCCTTTTTTTCCCTCTTGCCTTCTTCTCTTTTTTAACGGGACGCGCCGTCCGGCGAAACCCTCTTTCGAAGAGGATCTTTACGTAACTGCCAGTCCACGTAGAAAGTTATCTGCGCGATTCGAGAGGCGATGCCTCGCGATCATCTGCGACAGCGTGATCGTCCACGTATTCGCTTAGATTTAGAACAAAATTCCAAAATGGAGATGTACAATCTTAGAAAGATACGGGATTCTTTTAAAAATTACACTTCGACCATAGTTCAATCGAGGAACTTCTAATTCGTTGACAGAATATGTGAAATGGCGCTTTGACGAATGAGTTGACTTGGAAAAAAATGTTCCAAGATTATTTGCCATAACAGTGTAACATTACAGTTCGTAAGGCGATTGAAGAATATCAGTATCGTTACCTCGGAAGATGAACAAGAAAGAAAATCGAAAAGGACTGTAGACATCCTGTCTCACGGTTCTCACGTCCGTCTCGCTCATCTCGTGCGAAGATTCAAACTCGCTTGAACCGCTGATGTCACACGCCTGGATTGACGCCAGAGTCTGCAACCGTGCTGTTTTGCCATGTGTTTTGCATCTCTGTAAAATAAAAACGAAAACAATTAATGCATTGTATCCTATTCTTGACACCGTGCAACTTTAGCTGAATCACCCTGTATAAAGTTGAGTAAAAGAACCTACAGCCGAACGAGAAACTCGCGCGTTGTCTATGCGCTGAATTTCCGGATCATGGCGCAGGCGGTTCACTTGTAGAAAAAAAAAAAAACGAAGATCGCCTTACGTCAAGTTTCACCAACGATAAATTACACACCACGCGAAATCGGTCACCGAGAACTTAGCCAATCAACAATGAAACAGAAACTTCGGAATGATATTTCCAATGCGTTCGAACACTGTGATCGGCGTTCGTTCTAATTGCTGCAAAATTGTGGTTCTGCAATCGCCAGGGAAAAAGTGAAACTGCGCGTCCCTTGAGAAAATATGGTCTTTCTTTATCCATTTCCATTGTAAGGGAAAATGAAAATTTATTTCGAATATTTTTAGTAATAATTAGACTGCGTTAAACTGTTGAAAAATATTGAAAATTGAAGATGTCGATACATGTGATTTCTCCTCTATTAAAATCATTATGGGAAGCAATAACATTCAATTCAGTATCTATGGTATTTCTTGCGATCGATGCAGACAATTTTTAATCTGAATAGTATTATGAAAGATATTTGAATAAATTCGACAAAGGGAAATGAAAGTTTGCACCTTTGGTATCAGGGGCTATTAAAATTGTAAGAAAGTAATCTTCGCGCTACATGTATGAGGGATGCCGAGGCTATCCGAGCGCTCCCGAACATATCCGATCTCTCTCTCTCTCTCTCTCTCTCTCTCAAGAGTAAGAAACTCTTTATATAACACACTTCTATCTTATTGATTTTCATGTAATAAACATAGTTGTTATTTACGTCACACGTACAAGTGTTAGACATATCCAGTCTGTGTTATTTCGTCCATACCTTGCAACAAAACTGAATATATCTCGAATGAAATAATAGAATGAAATGTTCTCCGAAATGAAATGTAATGGAAACGTTTGTTGCAGAATCGAGACGCATGAGAGTCGATCGCGGGCCAGTACTGTCAGGTGAGGGCCCAGCAGCTTCCGGCGACGCAATCGTAAGATGTCGATGGCCGATGGTATGGACAATCCGGCGTTCGCCAGCGAAGAAGACTCCGCTACCGAGCCGAAGGTGGATGGCGGCCAGCAACAAGTGACCTTGGACCAGGATCAAAAGTCCGCGTCGGAGAGCACTCCGGTGGAAAATGGCCACCAACGTTCGTTCGTGTCGCAGCATTACGTGGAGCCCGGAAGAACCAGTCCGGACCCCCATTACAAGACAGAAACGAAAATCGAGCTGCCCGAGAGCAACGACAAGACCGTCGTCGAACCGAAGATGAACGGCGTTCACGGGAACGGGAACGGGAACGGGAACAACAATGACGCGAGCTTCCTTAACAATAGCGTGACAAGCGTTCAGATGAACGGTAAGTTTATTGGAACTAATGGATTAACGGGAATTAATGGGATTAACGGGCTGCATAAAGCTCAAAGAAATAAGAGCAATTTAAATTAGAAACTTACGAAGAAATAAATTATACAAAACTTTTTGGTGCTCGAGTTATTGGTTGGCAAATAAGTTCGTTCGGTTTTTGTTCCAGTGTAAGTTTCATTCGGATTTTTGCTTTTCTTTTGTCAGCGCTATCGTGCAAATCGAATACACATTTGAAAGGCTATGTTTTCACTGTTTATACTATGCTGTGTTTGGTTATGTTAACCTCAATATGTATTGTGTGTGCTGCTTAGCTGTGAACATGGAAATGAATATCGTGCATTATCGTCACATTTTGCTGTATTATTTTTAAAAAAGGCAAACGGGCCAAGCAATCCGCACAAATCGTCCAGAATTGGCAAATCGCAAGGGTGACGTCTTCCACCACGACAACGCCAACCTCATACGTCATTGACCACTCAGAATAAATTGATTAGGCTCGGCTGGGATGTTTTGCCTCATCCTGGGTATTCACCGGATCTAGCCCCTTCTGATTATCATTTGTTCCGGTCGCTACAGAATTCTATGAACGGGAAAACCTTCAGGGATGAAGAGGCCATTAAAAACCACCTGGATTGGTTTTTCGCCGACAAGTCCCAGACGTATGAAGTTGGTGGAAAGATGGCAAGAGGTCATTGATAAAGATGGCCAATATATAATTGATTAAAATTTATCTTGTGTATCGAAAAGTTGTGTTTTATTCCACTGTAAAAAACCGAACGAACTTATTTGCCAATCCAATAATTTCGGGTAGGGCCGAAAAATCAACGGTCCGCCGCTAAACAGATACTACCTAATAGTAATTTGACATTTTTGAACGTTCAAAAGTAAGATTGGGAAAGATTGGGTCTATAATGGTCCGCAGCACCGTAGGTTAGAAAACGGTTACCGATTTTCCGAGCATAGCCGAGCATGGCTCTAATAACGAGCATTAAACGAAAGTTAAACGGGCCTATTATCTTCTATTTTATAACGCGTTCGCAGGAATTCTTCGGGTAGCATAATGTACAAATAAGGGGCAGAAAAATGTTGCGCTTTACGTAAGGAACCGGCCGCAAACATTTGCAGTGAAAATTCTTCGAAGCAAAAAACTCTTCGTCGTCGCATTTATCGCAACTTTCTTCTCTCTCTCTCTCTCTCCCTCTCTCTCTCTCCCTCCCTCTCTCGAGATACTTCATGTTGCAGAAACAGTGCGGGCTGCTGCGTGATGTAAAACATAACTGCAACCAGCCAGACTTTCTGTCCCGTAGTTTCCGATAGACTGAGACAAATGATCGTGACGAATTGCGTAAACCCACGTTCATTTGCGTTCGATGAATAAAAAATCTTGCAGAGTTACACAAAAATTGACATGAGTCGTTTAGGACACTTCTTTAGTTAATTAATAAAACAGTAGAGTTTGTCGCGCCAGGCAGTTGCCGCTGAATGAAAAGGACACGTCTGAATGCGCATATGATTCGAAAGCCAAGCGGAACGTGTAGAAATAACATAGCCGTTGCTGAAATCTGCGCCGATCGCACGATTTTACCAGATATGATCGAGACGAGCCGAACTTTCGATCGTTAATTACTACCACCACCAACCCGCCAAGAAAAAGTCGTTCGAGGTCGGTGAAACGCAGAAAGTGTGTGGACGGCCCTCCGCGCGATGGTCAACCTTAAAAAATACTCTTACGGTCGTGACAATCGTCGCACAATCTTTTTCCAAAAACGTTACACTTTTATATTAGAAGATTTCAATCTATGTAAATTAATAATAATTCGTCCGACGAATATTGCCACGGACAATCACAGTTATAATATAGACAGTCGTTGAGATGCACGGTTTAAGCATCGAAGATTAATGGAAAAATTACAGGCTACGTTCACATTGACGAAACGTGCTAAATGGGCGCAAGTAAGTAATACGTAGTTCTAGCGGCGGTTCGTGATGCACGGTAATTGAATTCTAATGCTTCCAAGCTACATATTTCCCATTACATAACAAGGTCGAAAAACCAACATGCTTAAGGATAGATTCTGCTTGAGAAACGTTACGTGCACGATCTTTTTATAGATCTGCGATGGAGTAACGAGCGCATTGTCCTATTTCGTTTTGGTATCGTAAACAACTCTTCCGAAGAGACGCTTTATTCACAGGACAGCTTTCTAAAAGAATTTCATTTCTTGAAGGGGTGGCAATTTTTGAAAATTTAAATTCTTTTACAAAACTGTGCAAACATTTAGAGAATTTAAAATTCCGTGTACCCAGTTATATAGAAAGCGGAGTGCGAGTAATTGAAGGTTAATAAAGTAGTGTCGAATACTGAGATTACCGGTTTCTCAGTATCTAGTCAGTCGATGGTAAGAATCTGCGTGCCCTTTGCTATTTCGAGTGGCACGAGGGGGCCGAATCAATTAATTTATGCAAGGAACGAGTTGCGAAGGTTACACCCTCGTGACGACATTGCTCGTTATTAAACGATTTCCTGTTTTTTCGTAGACACCGGGAAAAAGGAGCAAATCGAGGCCGTGAACTTGGAGCTTGTCTCGATGAGGCCCTACGCGGGCACCAATCAAACCAAGGGTCAAGAAGCCTGCGAAGTACCAGCCGATCCCTACGAAGAGTACTTCGTGCCGGTGAACGAGCATCGGAAGTACATCAGGTAACGAATCGACGATTTTCCACGTAACTCGGAACTCGCCTGTGTGTTCTTCTGGCTGTTTGTTAACATCGAATTAACTGTCCATTGTTCACCAGCCCGGCGGGCGTAAGATTGGGTTTTCGGCAGGGAAACACTGTGAATACCGAGGACCCTGTTCAAGTTAACAAACCATTCGACGGTTTTGTAAAAGCCTTCCACGAATTTCGCAACGCTCGAGTATTCCGTTCGACGATTTGCATAGGATTGTGGACAGTTCGTTCGTTTCTGAATCGGCAAACGATCCAATTTACGCTCCGGCTCTAACCAGTGTCGCCAGAGATAGGGTCGTAGAAGTATGTACAAGTCTTAATCTGGCGACACTGGGCGAAATGCGAATGCGAAGGGGAGAAAAAAGATGGCGGACAGAAGCGGAACGAACGAAGGTCCCCAGACATTACGAGATACATTCACCGATGGAAGAGTTTGCGACACGAATGTGTCACAATGTTCCATAGGAAAATACGCGAGTGACCGTCTGTTGCAAAAATGACCGTCTTTCATCAACCTGTGCGTACGCCCCAGGTAGAAATAAAACTTCGCGTCAACCTCGAACCGTTTCGCAATGCGACTCGGGTTCAGCGGTTTCGAACACTCCACGATAGCGTTAGCGGGCATCTCATTAGAAAACGACCGAACCGAATCTGTCAGATTATTCTGCAACTGTCGAGTAGCGTAGCGTAGTCGTCCAGATATCTTTTTTGCTTGCCTTCGACACCTCAGAACCAAAAAAAACCACTCGATTGTAGAAATTGACAATTGAGCTGTACAGTGTACTACGGTGTAGCTACGGTTAGATGGCCATACATCATCGCTGCCGATCGGAAAAACAAATCACCATTACCCCGTTTGCCCAGCTCAGTAGAGTGTTAGACGGTGTTTTCTGTTGTCACGGTACACCTAGCAGGGGTCCCGAGGCCGAGGTTGAAACAACCGTGGCTGGAGTGCGTTTTGATTTGGGCCCCGGCGTCGGCCGCGAGGGACTCAGCCTGAGAGACCCCGCCGCCGGACTGGTCGACTATTCCCACTGGCTGACAGCCCTCAGGTACTTGAAGGATGCTTTCGCGGATGAGCAAAGAAAAGGGGGAGAGGAGGCTGCTCGATCGACGAACGGTGGATGCGCACGATCGCGAAACTAACCCGCTGTGCTTCTCGCTGCTGTATATTTTTTTATTGTGTTGGTCTCGATTGTACGGCTGAGCCTGATGTCTGACGATGGAATGCAAACATCTCACGATTTCCTATCACGACTTATTCGCACCGTGATGACATTATATCCGTTAGACACACGTGGACACGTGGAGAAGGAATTTTTCTTTATCTTTTTTTTTTGTCACACCCTCGAACATGTCTCGTCCGTGAACGGCCCCTAGAAACGGAGATAGGTTCGCACATCCTCCGTAGCCTCTACACAAGGTGAACAGATACTCGGGCAAGATAATGAAACGTTCACAACACCCATGAAGCAGATATCCCCACCCCTCCACACATGGACACTGGTCACAAGCATTCTGTAAATGGTACCATCCGCTTCGGTCCGATATTTTGTCATTACTCGGCAAACCTCGATAAACTTGCGACATAGGGTGCAACATGTGAGATCATGCGTGAGGAACGTTAGATGAAACGATTAGATGTTCACGTTGCAAGGTCTTAGATTGGTATCTGTTCGTCTAGGAAAGCTTCTAATCCCATGACTGACCGCTGAAGAACGACTTTGATATTCACAAGCACAGTGCTGTACAAAATATGCTTATTTTTGGGTCCAGGATGAGGGTGAACAGACCTGAACGATGACGTTTATGCTGATTACGTGTCACCTTATGTTACAGGGGTGAGAAACTGTACGTGACGAAGGACAAACGATCCAGAAGCTCGTATTGGAGAAGGATGGCTTGCTGGGGTTGCGGTTTACTGGTTCTGTTGGTGGCCGTCATCATTGCCATTTTAGCTGCGAGTAAGAACGGCATTTACATTTACATGTCCAATTCTTTCTTTGACCCGAAAGATCCATGAAATTTTTCCGGAGTTATGAAATTGAATCAATCAATTTTGTTGCAGCTGGCGTAATTTTGACGCAAGAAGCCTCGGAGCCGTTGGAGAACCTACAGCAAACTAACTCTCGACAGTTCGGCGACGTCCGAACCGCCGGAAGCCAAGAATATATGAAAGATCCACCACCTAGTCCGCCGCCTGATACTTCGAGCATCCCGCCTTGGCAAACGACAGACGAAACCTTGTATAAAAATGTTCCGAGCGCTCTGGAGGGTTTGATGCAACTCGACGAATTTCGCTGGAACGACGAGTTCCAGGATCACAAGTCTAGAATGTACAGGCAAGTCTCCTCCGAGATCGAGGAGCAGCTGACAAAAATGCTGCATCCGGGAGACAACGAGACTGTAGTGAAAGTGTACAGCATAAACAGACAGGGACACGTGAAGTTTAGAATAAGTTATCCCCCGCGGTCGATGCCCGAAGAAACGCAACGGAGCATCGAGGAATCGTTGCAGAAGAACGGCAACATGATCGGACAGTACCATCTGAACCGATTGGCAGTGAACCATTTACCCGACGAATGTCAGATCGAAAATTATGGTTGCTCTGATAACTGCGAGTACAACTATTCCAATGGTATGTTCGCGTGCACTTGTAATTCCGGGAAAACGTTGGACAGCAGTGGAAAGCGTTGCGTAGACAGGAACGATTTAAGCAACGTCGAGATGGACGACGAGGTGCCGGAAACCAGCACCGAAGTGGTTCACTCTTACGGTCAAGGGAGGAGCAGAGGGCCAGGAAGCGTGTTCGAGCCTAGACGCCCCGACGATTGGGATCATTCCGAACACAGCACAGAATCTGTACATTTCAAGCACGCTGGTCATCATTCTCACGATTCCTCTGAGCCAGAATCTGCGGCGGAACCTTCGGCTGAACCAGAACCTGCAGCCGAACCAGACCCTTCAGCTGAACCAGAGCCTGCGGCCGAACCAGAGCCTTCAGCTGAACCAGAGCCTGCGGCCGAACCAGATCCTTCAGCTGAACCAGAGCCTGCGGCTGAACCAGAACCGTCAGCAGAACCAGAGCCTGCGGCTGAACCAGAACCGTCAGCAGAACCAGAGCCTGCGGCTGAACCAGAACCTTCAGCAGAACCAGACCTGCGCTGACCAGAACCTTCAGCAGAACCAGAATCTGCGGCTGAACCAGAACCTGCGGCTGAACCAGAGCCTGCAGCTGAGCCAGAACCTGCAGCTGAGCCAGAACCTTCCGCACAACCAGAACCTTCAGCTGAACCAGAATCTGCGGCTGAACCAGAACCTTCGGTTGTACCAGAACCTTCGGCTGAACCAGAACCTTCGGCTGAACCAGAACCTTCGCTGAACCAGAACCTTCAGCTGAAACAGAACCTTCAGTTGAACCGGAGCCTGCAGCCGAACCAGATTCTGCAGCCAAAACTGGAAAAGATGAGGCCTCTGGAGAACAAGAGGCTTCGGTAAAACCGGAACCTTCGGCCGAACCGGGTTCACAGCCAGACCATTCAGCGGAGCTCGCACCTGCATCAGAACCGGAACCTTCAGCTGAACCGGAGCCTTCAGCTGAACCGGAGCCTTCGGCTGAACCAGAGCCTTCAGCTGAACCGGAGCCTTCAGCTGAACCAGAGCCTGCGTCAGAACCAGAACCCACGTCACCCACAGAGCCAGAACCTTCGACAAAGCCCGAGCCATCTACTGAACCTGTACCTGCAGCTGAACCAGGAGCTGTAACTGAGACAACATCATCCGCAGAGCCAGAACCTTCGGCAGAACCGGAACCGTCCGGTGAACCAACTGCAGAGCCACAACCTTCTGCAGATCCCAATTCGACAGTTCAACCACAACTATCCATCGAGACAGAAACCTCTACCGAAGCAAACCCCTCAGCCGAACCAGTGCCCTCCTTTGAACCTGATTCTGTCACTGAACCGAAACCTGTGGACGATGACCCTGCAGAATCTAGAACAACCACTGTGCCATCCATAACAGAGACTGCAACAAATATAGGATCTCAGCGAGATAACGATGAAGAATTGCCTAGAACAGAATCCTCTGTCGAATCGACGTCCAACAAAGTTGATTTAAACACTGACGTACCTTCCACCGAATCTTCCGTGGAGGCTACAACAGTGATGCACGGAGATGAAGGTTCTACAAATATGGAACCAGAATTCGCGACAGTCCCAGCATTCGAAGAAATCACGAGCAAAGAAATGACTACTGAGCAGATTATAAGCGACGACACACCTTCGCCAGTGATACCTTTAATGGCGGACAACGACCAGGATAAGACCTTGAGTCGTTCGTTCCCTGATGCTTATACTGATGCAGTTACACCAGCCATTGCCACCACGATGAAAACGATGAATAATGAAAATAAAATGACAACGATGAGTCCTATGGATGAAGTTACCGAATACACTACGATGAGGACAGATAATGGAGAATCAGGGAACACAGAACCTCTGTCAGATCCTAGATCGTTATCGACTTCTAAACCCACCATTTCTGAGATGGAATCTACTACTGACTCGAATTTAGAAACTGGGATAACGTCTGTTCCCATAGAACTCACCTCTGAGACTGCAACAGAGTTCAATTCTATGGTGGACAATAGAACTACCGAAACTCCAGAGCAACCTAACTCGCAGAACACCTCGGCAATTGAATTCTCTACTTCGCAATCCAGCACGAATCTGCACGACACGAATGTGATCGAGCACATGCCTACAACCGTCTTCCCGAAGTTGCCAAAGAATTTTGGTCAGAATGTTGAACCCCTGCTAGAGCCGCTGAAAAACGAAACGGAAGAACACATCATGGTTATACCGAAGGAGGAGCACATCGAGGCGCAAGATCCTCACGCGATTATTCCGCAGCTGACCCCTGAAGAGAGTATGAAACCCGTGAATGTGTCCGAAGCCAGCACGTTGGAAGTTGAATCCTCGACCGAGGGGATCAAAACAGTTTTGAATCACTCGACCAGTCATCCGAGCGAGAACGTTGTGTTTGCTGGCGAGCCGGTTCGTTCTGAGGACAATTTGGATCAGTCTACGAGCCATCCATTGCACCCTGTTGTGTATCCTGAGAACTCGGTTGATCATGGTCTCGTTGCCACCGAGAAGCCCGATGTAGTGTATGACAAACATATCGGCGACATGTCTCCTTTCTTGCCAGACGTTCAGAAGGAGAAGGAAGTGAAGAAAGCGCCCAGATTGGACAAGGATGAGCAAGACGGGCCGAATCCTTTCGACGGCCACGTAGAAGACGTAGTCACGGATAAGCCTATGATGGATCATAGCACTACCGAACGAAATATAAACGGAACAGACTTGAAAGATTCCGTGAACGACGTGAACAAACCATCCGTTGACGAAGACGAAAGCAACAAAGTGAACAACACAGAATCGGATCGAGAAGATTCGATAAAAGCAACATCCCCTTCAGATGTTCCTAAAGTAAACGATACAGGCACTGAAACTCAAAATGGCTTGAATGCTTACGATGTTATTGACAAACCAGTGAACGACAATGCCGATGTAGATCATTCTATAGAAAACGAGGAAGCTCTGAAGGTGGTGCCGTTGGAAGAACAGTTCCAAAAAACGACCAAGTCTGATTTGGACCAGGACAAGCCTGAAAACTCGGCAGAATCTACGACGTCTTCGAAAGTTGCGTACAATAATTATTCGGAGGAATCACCCGCGAACAACGTGACGACTACTTTGGAGAAGCCCGAAGAGAACGCGGTGGAGGATCAGTACAATGACATTAACGACGACAGGGAGATAACCAAGGATAAAGGAGTCGGTAGACTGCTAAATAATATTAATTCTATAGAAGGCAATGGGAAGAAGTCGTCGAAGCTAACAAATACTCAAATGAGCATTCCCACGAACGATACTGAAGTGTTATCGACTACTGTTGGCAGCGTCGTCGAGAAACACGTGGAGGATGCTAAGCTGACCACGCAAATACCAGTGTTGCCGATGGAGATACTGCAGGAGATGTCCACGACTGAGAAAATTGACAGCACGACGGTGACTGAAGAGACTCCTCGAAAGGACAATGAGACGGACGCGAACGCTGCGCGTATTGGTTCGGAGAAGGAAGACGTCACGACGACCCAGGTCCCGACCACCCACATGAACTCGATGGAAACAAAAACCACAGCTCAGGTGCCGATACAACCAGACGAACTGCAGACCACAGAGAGCGAGCCGGTGTTGACCACCTCGACAGTACAGCCGGATACCGAGAAAAAATTGAATGACGGGGAGAACGTGCAACAATCGATATCAACGAGCAACGAAACGAATAAAGCTAACAAAACTGAGGATTCGACGAGCACCTCGGAAGAACACGATAACAAGAACGACCTCGTAGCCAGCGCGCTTGAGCACTTAGGTGGCAGAAAGATCGATGATGTCAGGCCACAACTGGACAGTTCGAATGCAAATGAAACTGACAAGGAGAACGTGACCGTCCCAATTACCACGAGCATTGAGGATGAATCAATGCTGAACGAAACAGTAACGGGTAATCCAATGGTGATAGAGGAACATGCGAATTCAACCGAAAATACTACTTCCAAAATGGTGAGCAGCACGACTGAGGATATAAGACCGGTCACCGAGATTCTCGAGGACGACACGCCTGCAGACTTCGGTTACAGGACATTGTTCATCACCACGACTCCGAAAACCGTGTTGCCTGACTTGGACGTGGGGGAACTATCCGAGGAAGACTTGAGGGTGATTCCGTTGGAGAAAAGTTTGGAGGTGAAGAAGAAATCAGTGGACAAGAAGGTGGTTGATAAATACAAGTACAAGAAGGAGAAAGAGTTGAATCTGGAGACAAGTCGAGAAGAGAATGCGGTGACCGATATACCGGATCCGGTAACTTTACCATTAACAGAAATCCCTCATCACGTGACTGAAAGGGTTCCAGATCGAACAGCGGCTGACGCGGACACCTCGAAGGAAGATGCAGCGATATCGAAGCTGAAGATAACGGAGACCACCAGCGGATCGAATCAGACAGCATCGAAAGATCCTGAAGGGGAGAATCCTAATAGCGGAACTGGCGCGGTAGAATACAGCACCAAGAAGTATCTAAGCTTTATCCCCGTTTCTGAAGAGATCAACGAGCCGGAGCCAGTTACGGAGCCCTACATATATTATCGTCGACCGAACCTAGCGAACTTTACGACGGTAGCTCCATTGGCAGCCGGTGAATCATCGAGCGAAGGACGTCCCGTAATTGACTTGGTGAAAATGACCGAGTCGAATGACACAAAAGCAAACGAGACAGATGGTTCGCAGGCTGCAATCGTTCCGAGCCAATCATCTGTTACCTCATTTGCGCAGGAAGCAGACGTAAGCCAGGTTTCGAAAGGACAAACCGCGGACACAACTATCCCGCCTACCGCGCCAACCAAATTGCCGGATATAACTATACCGTCCACAACTATCAGCCACATCGACGTTTCTTTCTTGAACCTGCCTCCGAACGTCGTGTTCTCCAAGTGTACCGCCGGCCAGTTCCAGTGTGTGAACGGGACGTCCAGGGACGGCGCGTATTGCGTCAAGCTATCCGCGAAATGCGACTCTGAGAACGATTGCTCCGACGGCTCTGACGAGCTCAATTGCGTGGAACAAGGCTGCCCAGGAAATTTCCAGTGCGCCAGCGGTCAATGTCTAAGGAGGGACCTCGTCTGTAACAAGATCCTCGACTGCGACGACGGCAGCGACGAGAAAAACTGTGATAAATGGGAATGTCTGTCTGATGAATTCCGGTGTCCCAGCGGTAAGTCCTTGCGTCTATTATATTCGTCCAGCGGCTAGCCGCATGTAAATCAGAATAACAGCGAGTCAAAGAAGTGAAAGCAAAAACGAACGGTCGGTTGGTTAATGGGTCTGCCTTGAATATTAATAGTACTACCTTTAGAAACGACTATCGTCGATACTCTACGGAAGAAAATAAGTGTTCCTATTTAACCATATTATATCCTCAATTAGAAGAGGTTTATTCTCGGGGATGAACCCAATTCTTCAGTAGAATTACGATTACGTGTCGTTAAATGTTGTTTTGTCATTTCAGGGAGATGCATCCCAAGCATCTGGCAATGCGATGGCCGACCGGACTGCGGAGATCATCGGGACGAGTATGAGTGCAGCGAAAGTTGTGGAAACGACGAATTCCTCTGCCCGAAGGAGAAATGGTGCATACCGTTGACATGGCGTTGCAACAGTATCAGCGAATGCGCCGATGGCGACGATGAGAAGCTCTGTTATTGCGACGTTGACCAATTCAAATGTAAAAGTGGAGGATGCATACGAAAGGATCAAGTTTGCGATGGAATAGAGCATTGCCCCGACCATTCCGACGAATGGGGATGTTTGATGGCCAATGTAACAATGGAGAAGAACCTGACGGATGTGCAAAAGGACAGTGCAATTGGCAGCAACGGTGGACAGGAGTTGAACGAGAGAAAATCTCTGTTGAAAATAAGGTGAATGAAGATTTGAGACTATGATCTCGTGACCTTTGATTCTTGGACTAACCGTAATCTTTCTCGTGTTATAGACAATTCGATGGTAGCTACCGTCTCGTTTGCTCCGACGAATGGAACGAAGGATTTAGCAACTCTTATTGCCAAGCTTTAGGGTTCTTTGGTTCCGAGACAACAGAACTATTGAACTGGGATCGAGTCCAGAAGATTTTGAGATTGAGGTCCAATTCGCATCCTGATATGCCGCTAGTCAAGAATCTAGAGCCTGCGGAGTTCTGCACCTCCGAGAAAGTCGTCCAAATCTCTTGCCAAGAGTTCTCCTGCGGTACTCATTACGGAGAAGGACCGACTGCCAGATTAGTTGGCGGAACACCAGCCAGCGAAGGACAATGGTCCAGCGTGGTTTTGCTGAAGGAATCAAAGCACGGTGCTGCTTGTACGGCAAGCGTACTGGGACCCATGCACGTGCTAGCAAGTTACTCGTGTATTCACAGGTAAATGAAATTTCAACGAAAAATGGTCTATTACCGAGAATTGTTTTTCAATTAATCTCTTCGAACGGTAGGCACAAGCAAAGCAATGGCTGGCAACTGTTCACGGGTGAAAATCAATTGACGGCACATCCGGTCAAGAGCATCATTCCTTATCCTCAAGTGAAGTACAATCAATTCTTGTACGACAACGACATCGCCTTAGTCGAACTCGCCAGACCATTGACTTTCTCAAGGAACGTTAGCGCTGTTTGCCTCCCGAAACAACCATTCCAGGTACGTACCATTTCGTTTGGAAATTTAAGAACTGTGAGAAGCAGGATGTACGTTCTATTTTCTTGGAATTCTAGCCAGAGCAGATTTGCGTGATGGTTGGATGGGGCTTCCCTGTGAACGGGGAGGTAGATCTGCAGAAGTATCTCGAGTTCCTGCCATTACCAACTCGTGACTTAGATGAGTGTAACGCGACGAGTCACTACGCAGGATTCATCACGAAGGACAACATCTGTGCCGGATTCACCGACACGGATAAAGGACCTTGTTATGTGAGATTCTTTCAGCTTTCGTTATCATTTCATGATCCTGTCTTGTTATCGAGTGATATAATCGTTGTTGTACCTTTCAGAACGACGAAGGAGCGCCCTTAATTTGCTTCAGCGAGTCCGGTGGTGGGTCAGGAAGATGGGAGATTCAGGGTTTACTTAGTCACCACAGCAGATGCTCAAGGGGTCATCCAGCAATTTACTCGAGCGTGGAACCCGCACTCTCTTGGCTGCGGCAGTCTGTACCTGCTCTGCAAATACAAAGCTAAAAGGATGGTGGTGTTAGGTTTTCGTGCGAAACTACTAGACGAAACGAATTTTGATCATCGTTGTGCATCGAAACGAACGATATACAACAAATTCGGAGGAAGGAACTGAAGGAGTTGAATTTTGAAGTTCCTCTAAAAAAAAAATCGAGAACGAAACTGCAACGGGAAAATATGTACTTAATTTGTGTTTTTTCTTTTTTTTTTATGTTGAATCCGTCTACATTTCAAACAGTATGTTCCTATTTATGAATGCAAAGAATGCGCTCGACGGATAGCACTGAATGGCCATAATTCGATTCTACACACAAAAAAGAGAGATGTAAATGATTCTTCTTTTTTTTTTCTACGTTATATTGACTAATGGGTAGATATTGCAATATTTTGTAGTAGAAGCGATAAGAGGTACATATAATTGGCAACACGATACTTATTTACAATTAAGAAATTTGTAAATACTGTATAAAGTGACTGTTTAATATGATTATCATTGTAAGAGATTTTTAAAAGTTTAGTGAAGTTGGTCTCTTAAGCATGACCACGAGAGAGATACAGAACATCTGTTGAATGCTTAACAGTTTGAAAACTGAACTTCTACTGAACTTATTGATTTCTTATGGTAACCGAGTTTTACGCGATGTCCCTCAAGTATTGGAGTAACACTCTCTGTTGGAGCAGTGTCGGCGATGATATAGCATTATTAATCGAACTCGGTCGCTATAGAGAAATCGACGAGAACATAAAAGTATTTATTGCCAATCGGAGAGACCAACACTTGAAATACATCCATACTCGTTTAGAAGATTGTCTGGGAGATCCTATAGAAGGATTCCGGAAGAGAACAACGGATTAGGATAAGAGCTAGATAGGATAAATGTATATAATATATAAGTATTTTAATAAAATACGTTGTTACGGAGAGATACAATAATAAAATATGTTCATGTATGCATAGTCACCGATGAATGCGTAAGTATTTTTACATACTAAGGATAAAGAATAAATGTATTTTAAATGAATCCAATGCTTCTTTTATTTTATGTGTTCTACATATCGAATAAATTAATTTTCTCCTTATCCTATTTATATGATATAATCTTAATCCAGTTGTTTCTTAGGCATAGCCGCTATTTCTGCCGCTGTTACGGCTGCATCTATAGTGATCAATGATTTGGAAATACTAGTTATTACTTCGTTGTACTTAGAGAAAACTTCATTTATGTGGCTGTTCAGATCTTGACTGTCTTCGTATATTTTCAGATACGACAAGTTCAACTCGTTTAGTTTATTAGATAATTCTGGTACATCTCTTATTCTATCAGTTTCTAGTACAGGCATTAGCTCCTGCATCTGATGTAACATATCACAGTTTTGTTTGATCTCTGGCGCCATTGTGAGCAGTAATTGTAATTTAGCCTCTATAGGTAACTCCATAGTGTCAATTGCTGGATCTAAGTAACCATTCAATTCTGCTAACCGTTTTATTGCCATGTTGGTCTTTTCACGTCCTGACACAGCGGATGAGACCAATGTATTCACATGTAAAAGACTATCGATCACAGGAGACGCTGGAATTACGTTATTACTTCCATTTGCTTCTTTAAGCCCAAATATATGCTTCTCCAATTCTGCTATTCTACTTTCTAACAACTCCACGGTTGTCATTCTAAATGTTATGGAAAAAATTTAGTAACTCACTTGCACACCTGTTATGAATTACAGTTCATTTAAAATGGACAGTGCGTATTACTTACGTAACAGAATATAGATGCTGCAAAGAGAAACTTAAAGGTATACGGTTGAATTTATTTATGTAACTATTTTCGAACGCAGTACACAAATTTTGACAGAAGAAACGAGGTTATGGTGCACTACTTTCGATCTGACATTCTGCAGTGTTCGATATTCGATATACTCCTGCAAGCGCAAACCACTGCTAACTTCAGAGCAATGGTAAATGGCGGTAATTTGATGTTCATATTTTCGTATTCTGCTTTGAATTAACCGAGTTTTTGAGACTAATATCGTCTTACTAAATGATAATTACTTACTAAAAACGATCTGCATCGATTGCAAGAAATAGAAACTGAATTGAATGTTGCTTCTTCCTTTAATAATTTCAATAGAGGAGAAATCATATATTAACATCTTCAATTTTGCTATAAATGCATAAAGATCCGCAGTCTAATGATAATATTAACTTTTAATTACTCGCTTCTAGTATTTACAATCTCAAAACATTAAGTTTAGTGTTTCAAGTGTAAACATGCAAAGGTGCCGTCTACACTAGCAAATATCTATTTTGCATTGACGTAGTTATTTCATTGAATAAAAATTTATTTCTGTTGCAGTCGTATAAAGTTCTATGTAACCAGTTATGTAGAAAATGGAATGCGAATAATTGAAGATTAATCCTTACCTGATGCTCGGGCACGGTGCGTGCGCTCGGGATCTAGTCTGCCTCCATTTTTGTCGTACCCACATTAGCATGGAACAGATCCCACACCATGAAGCAGCATATTTTAGCATGCAGCAGAACCTTTACTAAGCCTGTGGCATAAATCAGAACTATTTAGCTTGAAAACCTTCGCCACCGACGAGATACTATTAAAGACTGCCAACCTTATGGGAGTTGGTGTCACCCGAATATTTCGGTGTTCTCATACGCCCTCTTGAGTGTATTCTAGCTGGAGTAAGAAATAGAAGGCCATCGACGTGATCTCGTCGGTGCAGAAAACCACTAAGGAGATTCTCGTCGCGTCGGTGAGAAGGAAAATCGTCACGGAACCATATTGATGTGAATTGTTACATTCTGCACCGAACGTACTGCAGATATGGGCAAAAAATTCCCAGATATATTAAGAAATTAATGAAGTATAATTTTAGGAAAATCAACAATTCCCACTTTAAATTTTGTATGTGATACCTCTATTTGTAATTTCAAAATATTTCGTAAAACGAGAATTATTACCTTACACATTTTTATACATAAATGTTTCAAGAATCTGAGGGAACAGAAATATGTTGAAAAGACTTTACGGTAAAAGATTAGATGGCAAGGAGAGGTCAAGGGAGTGCTCGTTAACATCATTAATTAGCAAAAGGAATTGTTATAAACATTTGTTGTAAACTCTAGCTAATGGAAATGTAAAAGGAGTAGAAGAGGAAGGTGTAACGAGTTATTCCTGTACCTATTGTCTTCCATAACATTTTGCAATTTCACCTTCCTTCAAAACAAAATGTATGTATTATTCAAGCTGGTTCACCCCGGGCGTGAACACTGTCATATATTCTCTGGTTATATTTAGGTAAAGAGTGCGGAACCACCGACACCGACAAAGTAGTATCTCGTTGGCGATAGTGTTATAAGGCAATTACAGAATGGGTAATGTCAGCATTCTACTATATCATTCTTCTTCTACTTGACGACAAGTATCTGGTCGGTGGTGGAACTTTTAGCGGTGTGGTATATCAGATCACTATAAGTTCCACGTTATCCCCGCGCCCAGTCACGCCCGGTTACTGGTCTCGCTGAATAGCACAGGGGCTGGCAGTCTCTCGTCGGTGCCTTCGCGCGACCTAACCATGCGTCGGAAATTGTTAAAAGCGGCTTACAACTATTACAAGTTGTAATTTACAACGCACAACAATCTAGACACCGTGAAAACGTGGCCAAAATTCAAATTTTTGTCGCAGATTTTCGAAAATTTGTAAGTAACGGTTTTGGGGTTGCTGATAACGAAGTTAAAAATCAGATTTTTAAATTTAAAAAATTGAAGATATCGATCGTTGTATCGACTCTTTTCTAATGTAAATTTCTTTCCCACATATAATTCGTCTAAGCAACTCAGTTTAGTTAGTTTAATTCAGTACAACTTTTTTGTCAGTGCCTTGAGCTCGATCAAGTTACCTAATATAAGTAGTCAAAGATAAGAAAATGAATACAATGTATATACATATGAATGAATACATGCATAAGAGGTCCCGAACTCATGTAAATTTAACCGAGCACTACCGCGTACTATCAGCAGAGAGTCTCTGCTATCAGATACTCGTATAGATATTCATAGAACAGAACGCTGTCATTCCGTCAGTCAGTCGTTGTAAACTCTTCTACCCGCAATCAACCTCTTTAGCCAAATATATAGTATGTTAAAATTATTTCATCACTGTCTCAGCACTTATTCATTTGACTAACGTGTGAAGCTGAGCGTACCAGAAAGTATTCCTTCAAATGTTGTCGAGTAGCTTTACCGTTGCTCGGCTCGAAATAATATAATAATCATATATTAAATGACAACGCAGTATGTAGATGAATAGTATGTATGAAAATTACACACACATTATCTACGTCTTTTGTATTATTCTAATTTATATATTTTGTTTCACAAAAAAGTATGTATAGGAAAAATTGCGTTTTGATAGCATTTATTCATTTGACTAACGTGCGAGGCTGAGCTTACCAAAAAGTATTCCTTCAACGCTGTTGTCAAATAACTTCACCATTGCTCAGCTCGAAAATAAGTAGTACAATAGTATTAGAATGCAGTTTATGTTTTAGTATGTAAATTAATTAATTTTGTTCCACAAAAAGTGTGCATACAAAAACTGCGTTTCGATCGCATTATGTATATATACACAACTAATGGTTTACGTAAAAATGCTTGAATGGATTAACATGTAAAATGAAATGTTGAAAAAACGTATCTGATGTTGTACTGCTCTATTTTCCTTTTTTTATAATCGTGAACAGAAATAGCAGGCAATGTCGGTAAAGAGAACTGTACCGAGGAACGATGAGGATCAGAGGATGGTGGGGACCCGAAGTATCTGTCATGGCCGACGTCTGCTGGCAGCGTAGTTTTGGTCAGGCCGTGTCGGCGAACGGTGCACGGTGCGTCCAGTGGTGAAAAGAAAGATGGGGCACAATAATGGGCAGACGGTTAAACGAAGAAGTCGTTAGCGAACTCTCGGTCCTTGTACAGGACGATTTATGCGAGAGGACCGCGACGATGGAGTCACGAACACGGAGGACTCGGTTGCGTAGCGTTGTAGGGATATGTTTGTTCCTCGCGCTGACTAGCATCATTTATCTCGGGTATTTCTGCCCGGATCATGTGTGCGCACTGACAAATCGTGAGATCAAGGAATCCGTAAGACTATCCGAGAGTCTGTCCGCTGGCCCTGGCTCCGGTCTGTCTTCCGTCTCCATCGAATTCGACAAAAATGGCCTGCTCTCGGTGCATCCTGCTTTTAGATTGCAAAGCATCCAAGGAAGCCTTGGTTACGACGATGTGTTTACGAACGAAACCTTCCAGTTTGATATCAATGCACACGATGTCATTGTTTTTCTACATATTCAGAAGACTGGTAAGTAACGATTACATTCTTCGTTAAACAGCGACGGACAGTATTTATTATTTAAACAAAAACTTTTACGTAACCAGTAAAACATTCGACATGCTCGTCAACGATTTAATAGAAAAATGATATCCCATTTTAGATCGCCGTAGACATATCTAAACAACCGTTGAGTAAACAACACGATCTTAATCTTTCTTTATTATTTGTTATTTAACCCTTTCGTAACGAAACAATTTAAATAATCAAATTTTGATAATGAATCCAATCAGAGTTATTTAACTAAAATGAATTTATATATAAACTTGTCTTTTCGTATCACTGTCTAACGTATCATTTAAAGAGTATTTGTGAAACTCTAAAATGTTTTGTAATAGTGTAAATGTCGCAAAATATTATTTATTATTATTTTCATGTAGGCTAAACAGCCAGTAAATGTCTACGCTTTTATTTTATTTTGAATATAAAGTAGATTTCTTTGAGCAAATACCAGATGCTATAGCTTAATAAAAACAATATAACACACTTTCTGACCATTGTACAACTGAATCTTTGCATTATTCATCAGGCACTGTGAGACCTGTAGATCCTATGTTAGGAGGACAAAGAACAATTCAGGGATGTTGTCTTATTTAATATGCTATGCATGCATGTGCCTGTTTCCTTCTGATTTTCTATGTACAAGCTTTCTGTAATCTTTTCTTCATCAAGATGCATATGAATATTAGACAGAACTTTATAGAAAATTGTCTAACACATTAGCTGCCACGCTAGTAATTATCTGGAATTTACATACAGATTACAGACATCTAGAAAACGTGATATTCATAAAAACCTTGTAATAAACAATTCTTGTGTAAAAGGTTTTTCATGCATAGCACACACGTGTTTTCTTGTTTTCAGGGGGAACTTTGTTCGGAAAACATTTAGTCAGAGACTTGGACCTGCAGAGACCATGTTCTTGTCAAAGAAAACGCAAACGTTGTTTTTGTTTCCGTCCGAATCGTAATGAGAATTGGCTCTTCTCACGGTACTCCACTGGTTGGAAATGTGGTCTGCACGCAGATTGGACAGAATTGACCAGCTGCGTAGATACCGAATTAAATAAAATTGAAGGGGAGGAAAAGAAACGTAGATACTTTTATATAACTATTATAAGAGATCCCGTCGCACGTTATCTGTCCGAGTTCAGACATGTGCAGAGAGGTGCGACTTGGAGAGGAGCACGTCATTGGTGTGGAGGAAGCCAGGCGAACATACCACAATGTTATCCTGGATCCAATTGGCAAGGAGTCTCTCTGGAACAGGTAACGCCATTTTGCTACTTTTAACACCGTTTAGTAATTGAAAGATATTATTGAGATTTAGTATGTTCATAAAATCAGAACAGACTCTTTTTTCGTGAGTACAGTATCATGTAAATTATCTAAAATGCTTCCTCATTTAGAAACACATTAAGATAAGCATTTTCCCTTATCTTGAAATTTCCTTTTCACCTACTCTATTTATAGACGCAACTATTCATCAGAACAACAGTTGCTTTGTTGGTACAGAAATCTTGAATTCAAATGGAGTACAATGAATTTTGTGTATTTGAAAATAGAAACATATCTTTTTTATAATAGCATAAATATAAATCATTTTGACAAACTATGTTGTTTATGTAGTTTATGGCGTGTCCATATAATTTGGCAAGCAACCGCCAGACCAGAATGTTGGCTGATCTATCAATTGTTGGTTGTTACAATTCTACACTCAGCAGCTTGGAGAGAGATCGGCTCATGTTGGCTAGCGCTAAACACAATTTACAATTCATGCCTTTCTTCATGTTGACTGAATTCCAAAAAGTAAGAACTAATTTTTTTTGGTAATGTTTTGAACTAACATGTTCGCATGTCATTCCATTGCCTTTTATCAATGCAATGATTTTTCATTGTTTTTTAAAAAAAGATTTCCATTCGCTAATTAATTAAAAATTGTTTGTTATGAATATTCTTTCATATTTTTTCGACGTTTTACATTCTTCGCACGCTCGACCTTATTTTTGAACACGCTTACCGCCGGCTGTATAAACATTACAATACACTAGAAAATCATCTGTTAGCAAGTAGCTCTTGGTGTAAATATTTGTCTTACCCACCATACGTGGACGATGAGTGTCCTGTAAACATCCCGCTTCTTTGAACGTTCGAGTAACACATAAACTGCTTTGATATTATATTATTTTATCAACACTAAACATTCTACTTTGATTAATATTTAATCTACAACCATGATTGTAAAATACAAACTACATAATCTAATTGTGGCATGAAATTTCACTTAATCCTTGGACAGTTTATCGCGAGTATAATTCGAACATTTTTTACTGCACCTCATCATTTTATTAGACTGTCCAGGGAATAAATTAACGATGCTTATTGTTTTTTTTTTAATTAATTGATTTAATATGTTTCTTATATTTTATAAAGTACGTATCCATAAGAAATTATGGATTCGAAATATATTGTATTCGAAATTATGATTACTAGCGAACATTTTTGCACATAGTGAATATATTTTGCTATTCTATAATAATATCGATTGTATTATATGAATTTGATTGTTTAATATTGACTAGGTAGGACAGTATTCTTTTGAAGAGACATTCGGAATGAGGTTTGCTGTTGCGTTTGAACAACACAATGCGACGTTAAGCGCTGCTACCATGGCAACCCTCACTCCAGAGCAATTGGATGCTGTGCGTAGGCTTAACAGACTGGATCTAGAACTTTATGATTTTGCAAAGAATCTTGCATTTCAAAGATTCAAAAGGCTTAGAGATCGCGATCCATATTTTGTACAACGATTTCAACATCTTGGTGAGCTACCTTCTAGACAGAGTGCAACAGAATTCAATTGGGATTCTGTCATCGAAGATACTACGGATATTGAATGATATGTAAGTATGTGAAAAGTAGATACTATCGATGCTTTGCATTCATAGCTAAGCGAATAAGGTTGCTCTGAATCTGAGCATCTCAGGGAATCATCCTTGAAAGAATATGTTGTACATAGAATTATCGTGTGCAGACGGCTGCATGTAACTTACCAAAAGTGTTAATAGAAATTAACTTGGATAAGACCAAAGAGAGCTCAGAGGATCTTGATGTAATCCTCTTTGAATAGCTATATATGAAAAGTATATATGTGAAGGAATGACACAAATTTTTCATGATTTTTATAATAATGTTCAGAAATTTTCTATACGAAGTTCTTCCATTTGATGCAACTCTTTGCTTATAATACTACATTTAAGCTCTAAGTTTATTTGTATTTTTATTTGATATGCAACAATACTTTGTGGTCACATTCTTTTATATATGTCACGAGAAAAAGATAAACAATTCAGAGAGTAAGTATTGTCTTTCAAGTATTTATTTCATTATTTGAAAAATGCGCGACTACATTCGCTGTAACATTATTTCGAACGCGATATTTCTCTATACTTTTAGAACTGAAATTACGAATGTGCATTATAGATAAAAGTTAAAGTAAAATTAGATAAATTTATTTTTTTAATGAATAAAACAAATTGGATTTTTTATTTTTATTATATTATATCTAGTAATTTTGTTAATTCTCTCTTTAAAAAAAGAATCTCCACTTTGAGAACTAATTTCTGGATTGCTGAGGAATGATAATAAGTAAGAAATTCGTTTTCCGTTGCTCTTTAAACTTTAAATAATATTGAGAAAACTTGTCGATTCTATGGATGTCAATGTGGTTGAGAACCCCTGAACGATCACAGTTCTGTATTCCTAACTGGCACATTACGGAGATAATAAACTGAACACTATTTATAGCAATTTTCAATGGAAGGATAAATGTTACAAATTAATTTTGTAAATATATCTAAAAGTATATATATTTTTTAATAGAATTATTTGCAGTGTTATTTAAACAAAGTGGTATTAGGTTTAATAAAAGCGATCTGTACAGTTTAAATAATAAAACGTTCATATGAATGTTCGAATGAATGGTCGTACCTTGGACACAAATGTGTCCAAGATTAGATGCTAATTATTTAAAAATGTAACTGTTCGTGGTCATCCTACTTAAGTCCATACATGTGTACATTAAAATTATCGAATCTTCAGTAATTCTTTCATACAGAGGTATTAGAACAATTCGTTTTAAAATTCATGAACTACAATCGCTACATTACATGAGAAAAGATTACATTAAGTTAATTAAAAACATTATATGTATAGTTGTTTAATGCATTAGAATTGCATGTGCAATAAGACTTTATGGGTTACCATTATAAATATTTCATATCATCCAGTCACGAGATAAATGTAATATATCCTATATATGCTATATATATCTAACTTAGTTAGTATAAAATTATCGCAAGGCAGAATTGCAAATGCTCTCTTTAATACTCTATTGGTCTTTTATATGATTATCATGTTCATATTTTAATTTGTATTACAAATGCGTGCCATGAATCATATAGAAGAAATTTATGTTTTTTTTTTATATATATATATTTGCCATAACAAACTATTTGTGTTAGAATGAAAAGAAAAAATATATATATAAATGTTTTTTAGCTGAGAGTTCATAAACTACAGCTTATCATGGCCTATGTTAAACAGCTTGGTTGTTGATTTCTAGATAGTGATCGTGACCAACATTTACTGACATTTTACAAAATTAATGAAGGGTGTCGACACACTTTGCTTTCAATATCCATATGGTTTGTTTAAAAATTAAATTAAAACCGCTATCGTGTACAGATCAACAACTTGTGAACAATCTATTTGTTAGCGTATGCATAATATTAAGCATGTAAAATTAGCGCGATAATGATCATTTAAAAATAATGTTAAGGACCAAAGATTTAATAAGTGTTAACAAAGGTGCAGAGAGCTTGTCACAAGCAATTGTAAAAACAAAAAAAGAAACCTTTTATATGTTCTTAAATAAAGCGATTGTTATAATTGCAATTCAAATGGAAAACTGTGTTAACGCATGTTTCCATAAAACGTATAGGTACAATAATTACAATAATTAGGAGTATCCACTTGGACCGAACGTGAATGATTTTCGGGGAAATTAATGCACCGATGCATACTTTTAATAATATAATACTATTTTCGCGTATCTATCTCTACGATGCATCGACATTCTCGTAATTTACCCAGAAATAATGGAACTAAATCACACAGGGTGTGCAGTATTTTGAAATACATAGATGCAACACAATTAGAAATATTGTCTACTATTTTAACAATGTCTTTAGGTTTTAATAACTGCTATGTTTCTCTGCCATTTTTTTTATTCTGCGTGTGGTGGTGTGTTTAATGGGTTATGTATGCGAGAGAATGCTTGCGACCATTGTAAACAATGGTACGATTTATTAGAGCGTTTGTTTTTACCAACATTGTAAAAATGTGCACATACTCATTGGTTTAGGGTGAACGCGAGCGATTAGCTTAAATGTGTACAATATAAAGCTCTTAGCACAGGATTAAGTTATATAAAAGAAAAAAGCCATGACAGTAGCCTAATAAAGCAATATATAGGCCTAAGCCATTGGTACCTTATGTAAACCAGTGTACATACCATACCATTAATTCTTTAAGGAACAATAAATTGTTGTGTATACAATATTATATACAATCTTATACAAACATATATAAGTACATAAAAAAATATATATATTATATGTAAGTTGTACACACATATTTAAGATTATGTTATTTGATTATTAAATAATTATACAAAGAGAAGTATTCGGTTATTTTTATAAATATAAAATTCAAGGAAGCACCGGCCCTAGTTATAAGTCAGAGAATTAATATTATACTGAAGGTATTATTTGAGAAAAAAAAATAAGATATAAATTAAGATGTTTATTTTGCAATTGCTAAGTAAATATATTTATACATTATTATTAAAAGAATTTGTTCTTTGTAGAATCTTAAGACTTTCTGTTAAGATTAGAATAGTTCCCACTTTGTTCTCTGCTGTTGCATTATTGTAGGATGGACATATAATATTTTGATGTTTTGACATAGTTCATTTTGCTAAAGCAACGATTGCTCTAACATAATCTTTTCGAAACCTGCAGGCGATTGATGGAAAAAGTTGTCCACAATTAGATCTAAAATGGCCCCATCATCCACTGCAAAGAAAAATTATCCCTATGTATTCAAGTATCATCGAACCAGAAATTATTTAATTTATGATGTGTTACCGTAAAGTACTGGATACACGGTTCCTTTTATCCCTATTATCGGAGTTTCCATAGGCTTTCCATTGATGTAGAAATTAAGTTCTATGTGGTCGTAAGATATTCCCTGACGATTAAAAAGTTATTAGTAAGCGAAGTTATCCTTATCAGAATGTTTTACTTACTATAATATCTCCTTCTTGGACTAGCGTCTGAATTTTATGTATCTCTTGTTGATTATGCCTGATAATGCCATCGGAATTCAGAGCCCAACTTTCTGAATCATTTCCTCCAGAGGCAATATTAAGATCCGTTGATTTTGTAGCCAGTCCAACTGCCCATATACCACTTTGTTGTATCTTAACTTCGAAATAGCTTTTACTTTGAACAAGGGGAGCATTTGTTAAGGCACCACCACAACCGCACACTCTTAGACCATCTTTTACTATTACAACTTCATGTCCTGTACGAGTTTGATCAAATGTTTATTTACACAGGTTAAATGTAAAAGAAAGATTGTGTTTTCAAACGATACGTAGAACCGAGTGGAAAAGTAACACAGCATTTGCATAAACAGATATCTTATGGAAATATAAAGCTACTATTTCGAAACACTGTGAAATGTTAGTTCAACCATTTAAATTTTAAAATTACCCATGTGAGATGTATCTAAAGCTATAGGATTCGGATGTTCCTTTGATGTTTGGGCCTCGGCGAAACCAAGACCGTCAAAACAATTTCTTAGACAGCAAAACATCATTCTTCTTCGGTTTCCTTTTAGTTCGTCGAAATAAGCTGATGCGACGTCATGTCAACTCCAGGAGAAAAATGTTTTTTTTTTCTCCTGTAAAAGAGAAACTGCAAACGTCCCTCAATATTTGATTCTATTGTAGGAAACTTTTAGTCACTATACAACTTCTAAATACGTTTAATACGTACGAAAACGTATGATAACGGCTTGATGCTACGCACATTTCAACACTGATACAGATTCGAATGTGTGAGTACACTGTGTACTATATATGTACAGGTTCCGGAGAAAATGGCTTCCTCCCAAATCTGGAGAATCGATATTAAAAATTTAATTTCGATCGCTTTTGTAGGTTGTTTTCAAACAGATTTAATATTGAAATCAATTATTTTTAGATACATCTATGTGCAATCTACGCGAATAACAATGTTTATTTCAATGATTTCAATGCATTTCAGGTTATGTTTGATCGAGAAAGTTTGAGGTTATTAGGGATTATAAGCGTCAATAAAAATATATATAAAAACGAAGAAGTGGTACGTGCAAAATATGAGTCGGATGAAAAGAAAAAAGATTTTATTTAGAACCAAGATGGTTTTTATTTGCTTATTTTATACAAGAAATATTTATATCCGACTGGGATACAGCATCTGTAACAAAAAAGAAACAGTTATTACGTTTAGATATTGTACGATTCGTCTTTGTAAGTTTTATTAAACTTGTTCAACAACTTACAATTCTGATACGGTGACCCATAGCTTTCGCTGGCAGATTTCTCTTAAATTTAGCACGTACCGAACCACTGGTACCATGAGGTCGAGTTACCTTTCCCCAAATAGCCCTAACTTTTGTTTTCCTGCCTTTCTTACCAGGAACAGGCGTCTTATTCTTTGCCTGTAATAGAGAAACAATTGAAAAACATGTAGTTATTGATTATAGAATCTAAAAGATGTGAATTGTTGTAAATGTTATATGAATTACCTTATATACATAAACACATCGTTTTCCTACGTAATAATCTGAGTCACGTATGCTTTTTGCTCCGTCGACTTTAAGGAGTGCTGTGTGTTCATGTTGATTACGAAGTCCTCGCTTATAGCCTGTGAAAATGGCTTTAGCATAAAGACGTCCATGCCTTTTGAAGGGCCTCTTCTTTAAGGGAGGAGGTTCCACTGGATTCTCCTTCGGCTTCTTCGTCGTCGTTTTTGTTTTCGCCTTTGGCTCAGCAGGTGTGTCTGCCATTTCTAAAGAAAAAAAAGAAAAATAAATTAGTTTTTAGCTACATACCTTTTCATATATGGATTTTAGACATTCTAAAGGCACAGAGTAATTAGAATAAACTCAAGACATTTATAGATAAAGTTATCGAACTAATTCAAGAGTTGACAAAGTTTTTTGGTTATGTCAAAATAATCAGATTATAACAGAAAACAAAACGAAGCACCACTTTGACATAAAAACTGGAACGACTATTATACAGTATCTTTTGTTCATTTACGCAAACGTAAAATGTTTTCGTATAAGAAATGTTTTTAATAGAATACACGTTCTTGTTGTTATGCTGCGAAAGCCGTGTGAAACACAGGCTCCCGTAATCCATTCGGATCAATGAAAAAAACGGGAAATTCTCTATTGAAAATATTTACGTGATATCACAGAACAATGATCGATATCCTAAGACTATTATTATTATGTTGGTTCAATTAATTTAACATATTTTAAACAATAAATGCGAGACTCTGACACCGTAAGACGTACCGGATGTGTATCACGAACTAAAAGAAACAGGAAACCTCAGCCCTCTTACGGTGAATACATCAAATATTCTGTGCGATAAGGTACAGAGTGATCTTACCGATTGTGAATTTCAGAAAAATGTTATTTACATTACTATTATTATTTAGAAATATATTTATGAATATATAAATATTTATTATCTTATGGGCCTTTCTGTCTGGTCCAGTCTGCATGCAAAGCATTTTTCTGTCTACGGTTCTGAATTACCGACTCCTGTGTCCCCTCTCCGTTGACGAGATACCATTTGGAGCCGTTTTTAAAAATATTTTTGTTATGAATCCATTTTATGAAGCAATTTACAAGGGTGTACCAAATAAACTGTTACAAGCTGTTTTCTCAGAATCTAATGAAGATATAGACCTTCATTTTTGCCTCGGTTTATAGCTGTAATATTTGTAGGTAGTGATGAGGGGACACTATGTTTTTTTGTGACAGTTTTCGGCCGCGCGTCCTTGTTTACATGCGCTGTCCTTTTCTACG